>NRDT01000091.1:0-32141 GCA_004124955.1 Starmerella riodocensis
ATGCTGTCCCCGCCGTCAGCGTGCGCTGCCACTCGGTGGCTCGCGGCGACGCCGGCGCCCAGCGCCGCAAGGCCCAGCGCTCCGAACCGCGAGTGCCGCAGCAGCCTGCTTGCAAAAGTATTCGCCATCCGTTCTCACCCAGCCGTTGGCGTCGATTCTAAAGAGAAGACCCTGGTCCAGGGTTGCGCGCTAGTGCCTGGGAGTGCGTACCCCTTCCCCCCAGCCTGGGCTAGTATCGCTCCACTGCACCCCCCCTAGGCCTGGGCGGCGAGGCGTGCAAGACAGCCGCCAGCATTGAAACTGGCGCGCCAGAGCAGCAAAAATCTGCGGCGCTGCAAATCAAGTGTGGCGGCAGCGGCCGCTGCCTGCTGCGCGCTGACGGTCGGCGCGGTCGTGCGCCCGCGAGTCGCGCGGGCCGTCGCTGCATGGCACGAGCCCGGCCGCCCGCGCGCCTGCCCCTACCCGAGGGTGACCGCACGAGCAGCGCAGCTGGCGAAGCGGGCTCGTGCTGCGACCTCCCCACTCACGCACTCGCCGATGGTGCCATTACTGGGTCTCGTCCGCGGACGAGCGCTGGCGACGCTGCGCGGCGCGAGCGCGCTCAATGCGCGGCGCGCGGCGGCGGGAGGCGTGCGGCGCATCCACCACTTCGACACGCGGCGGTTCGCCGTCCAGCTCGAGAAGGAGGGCCTCAACCCGGCGCAGGCGGACGCCGTGCTGCGCTCGCTGAGCTCGGTGCTGAGCGCGACGGTCGATATGCTGAGCGCGGACCAGGTCTCGCGCTCGGAGTTCAGCGAGCGCGTGTACCAGCAGAAGGTCGACTTCACGAAGCTGAAAAGCGAGCTGCAGGCGCTCGACAAGGCCGACTTCAGCCGCATCAACGACGAGCACGAGCGGCTGAAGACGGACGTCGAGAAGACGCGCCAGCAGTTCAAGGAGACCGTCGCGAAGGCGCGCGCGAACGTGCGCCTCGACCTCAACCTCGAGAAGGGCCGCGTCCGCGAGGAGAGCGCCGGCCACGAGCTCAAGCTGCAGGAGCTCAACGCGCGCATTGACCAGGAGCTCTCGAACTTCAAGACGCAGATCGAGGGCACGAAGGTCCAGGTCCTGCAGTGGCTCATTGGTGTCTGCACGGGTACGTTCGCGCTCGTGCTGGCCTACATCCGCCTGCTCACCTGAGCAGTTGGCCTCGCCAGGGCCGTGCCGTGCGTGCCGCGCGTGTGCCGCGCGTGCTGTGCGCGTGCCTTGCGCAGGACTTGCGTTGCACTTGCGCAGGACTTGCGCAGCACTTACTAGAAGGCATGCTGCTTTGCAGCTGAGCTAACGATCCTCATCTTCGAACGCGCTCATTAGTCTTTACATTCGCTAGCGCGATGCACATTTCATACATATAGCATACTGATTATTGATCTACGAGGCGTCTGGCGGGTGGGGCTTGCCCCGCCGTGGGCCCCGCCGCGGGCCAGCAACGGGCTTAGTTCTTCAGGTCGAACAGCTCGTTCAGAATGCGGATCGTGTCGGAGGGGTTCTTCACGGCGTGGCCGACGGTGCGCGGGTCGTTGTAGATCTCCCAGTCGTTGCCGCCCTTGAACGCCTTGTCGCCGAAGAAGTGGATGGTCTTGAAGCCCTCCTTCTCGACGTGGCGCAGGCAGTACGTCTTGTCCCAGCCCGTCGGGAACACGTCGAACGAGATCTGGCCGCCGATCGAGTAGGTCAGCGCGACGTCCGGGAAGCGCTCCTTGAGGGCAAGCACGAACTTCTCGCGGATCTTGTGCTCGAGGTCGAACTTCTCGTACTCGTCCCGCTCCTGCTGCGACGCGTTGCGCCCCACGGGCGAGATGTTGACGAGGCCCTTGCGGAACTCGATGAAGGTGCCGCGGCGGCAGGGCAGCTCGAGGTCCGCCAGGTAGTGCAGGGCGAACTTCACGAACTCCGCGTAGCGCTTCTCGCCAAACCAGGTGATGAAGGACTCCGTCTTGATCGGCTGGCCGAGGCGGAACGCCGTTAGGCCGTTCTCCGAGAAGCAGTAGTCGAAGTCCTCCTTCAGCGAGCGGCCCAGCTGCTCCTCCTGCTTCTTGAAGTCCGATCCGCCCACAAAGCCAATGACGACCTTCTTGCGCAGCGCCGCGAGCGTCGCGCGCATCTCCGGCGTGATCTCGCGGCGCGGCGGCGTCAGCGTGTCGTCCACGTCAAACAGCACCAGTGTCTCGGGGTCCTCGCGCTTGCCAAAGTCAGACATGTTTGTACAGTCGCAGAGTACACGTAGCGCGTCGAGCCCAGAAAAATATAGGGCGCGTCCGCGCGCGCGCACGCGCGTGGTATTAAGGGCTAGGGCCCAAAGCTTAACCACCCCTACTCGAGGACGACGCACTAGTGTATCCCTAAATTTGTGTGCAGTGCTTGAGCGTAGCCTGAGCGTTCCGCGAGCTCGCCGCATCGGCTCGGGCTGACCGGAACTAGCTGCCGCGAGAAGCTGGTATAAGCCTTATTTGCAATGCGTCTATGCCTTGATCAGGGTTTCGCAATGTATTTGGCTCTATGAGAAGGGCTCACATCTATAAATATATCGGCGACCGCATCCGGTGCTCGCCCTTCTGAGCGCTACGTGAGGCTGGCGCCTCGACACACAGCAACTGATTGTTCAACTTCATGAATGTGCCGCCGGGCTCGTAAAAATGCTGTTTCCAAAATTTATAAATAGTTTAAAGGCTTCGTATGTTCGTTAATAGGCTTACGGGCCTCGCAAAACTCTAGCGCAGCCCTCAGTCCTCAAAAATGCAGATCGCGTCGCGCACTCAGCACGTATTCGCGGGCGCCATGAGGCGGACTCCCTTGTCTGAATACAGCGTCGACATCGAGACGTGATGCTTCTCGCCGTTCTCTTCGTAGACGTTGCAGCCGAACTTCGCGGCGTATGGAGGTGTGTACAGGTGCAGCGAGACGGCCGGGATGCTGCCGCGGTTCTCCATTCGATGCAGACCGAGCGTGTCGCTCATATATGAGACCTGGTTCTCGCTGAAGTCCGTCACGCGGCGAACGACGAGCTCGTCTCCCTCCGTGGGAGGAGAGTACAGAGTCTCGCGCAGCTCGCCCTGCAAAATCTTGACGATGCAGTGCGCGTTGGCGTGGTCGTGCACAGCCGACCCCTTGCCAGGGGTCCAGACGAGCACGAGAAGGTTGGCTTTGCGGTTGATCGTGTCCACGCCGTTGCGAGTGTAGGCCATCTGGTTGTCCTCGAACGCGAAGTGCCGCCAGTCGGACCGTTTCGAGACGTACTGCTGCAGCCGCCCCATGAGCGATTTCGTGTCCACGTCGGCCGCGTCGATGCCGGAGCTGGGCCCCAGGATCCGCTTGATGTCCTCGACGAGCGCGTCAAAATCGGTCTGCTCGTGGTCGGACGCGTCGGTCATCGTCTCTTCGTCGCCCTTGGCGTGCGGCGAACTGGGCTCCGAGGCGCGCGCGGCAGGTTCTAGGCAGCCATGGTCGCCATGGCAACCCGTGCGTGTGTGGTGCAGGTCGGAGAGACCGGGGAGGTAGTTGACCGTTGCCATGTTCTTCCGTTTAGGGTGTAATGTCGTGCAGAAGGATGCGTAGGGGAAGTCGAGTGACAAGCCTAGGCGTGACATGGTGCCATCGAAACCCGCAGTATATATGTTCGAATCGTCATCCCACGTGATATCTCACGTGGGGGAGGCCCCTCTCGTCCGATTTGTTGCCACGTCACGCCATAGGGGTTAGCGAGGACGCAGGGTGTATGTACATGACTGCCCTAGCGGAAAATTTACGAGGGTCCTCTCCCCCCGTACGCGGCGCTGCTGAGTGAGCTGAGCTAGCTGAGCTAGCTGCGCAGGCTGAGCGGGCTGAGCAGGCACTCAATGCCCTCATCGGAAGGCCTCAATGCGGCTGCCATATTAGACCTTCTCCGTCTTCGAGGAGAGCCACAATCCGCTCATCATTAATGGCACTCGCGGACCCCTTCCTCCGTCCTCCACGCTAGTCTCCAAAGCCCTCCCCGTGGATGGCCCTCATTAGCGCGCGCGTGACCGTGGTGGGCCTGGCGGGCGGAGGTGGAGTAAGGGCGTGCTATAGAGAGCCAGGAACCCGGGCAACTGTAGAGGGCACAGAAGCTCGCACTAGGAGACAGACCAGTTTAGACACGGCGCAGCTGCAAAATGGTGGACAAACTCACACTCACGGGCTCCATCCGGGTCCTCTTCCTCACTTCCGTGGGCTACTTCCTGCTGGTGGCGCCCGATAAGTTGTACACGAACTTCGCAGTGATGAGCATTGGCTACGTCGTCTCGCCAAACATCGCGTCGGGCAGCGAGGGATGGCTGGGCGTGCTTCTGATAATGATGGCGATTGAGGATGGCATGCGCCTCGTTGGGCCTCGGCCCGCGGAGAGCTTTTTGAATGTCCTGCCTGTGCGGCTGCTGTTTCTGTTCGTCATGTTCATTTTGTGCTACTACTTCAAGATAGCGGCGCTGAACACCGGGCCGACCTTCATGTACCTGTTCTACGACTCGATCCTCTCGGGGTGGTGCTTTCTCGCCGCGCGCGAGCAGGTAAATGAGGAGAATAAGACCATCGTGCGCGACTCTCGCGGCTACGCTGGCCAGGATGAAGGTCCTGCCCCTAACACACAGTGAGCGGCGTGGACGCGGAGCTGCGAGATGCTCAGCCAGGCGCAGGAGTAGCGTGCCGTTCGCTGCGACGCAAGGCTGCGAGGAGCGCAACGAGCGCAACGGAACACTGCGGAAAAAAGTAGTAGGCACTATCGCGAAAGGCTCTATTAAAGGTGTGTTGGCACATACATACGTTTGTATCTTTAATTGTACATATATACTCATGAGCCTCCCTCCCCTCCACGCCACGAACGAGGGAAGGGAAGGAAGAGGGAGGGGGATGTTGGAAATGAAGGCGGGCGGCCCTGCGAAGGCCCTTAATAGGTTGGAGTCGTTTCATGTACATTCAAAAGAGCAGGAACTTTTTGCGGTGTAGCTCGGTCGAGGCCGACTGGCACTCCTTGATTTCTGTCCAGCAGTCCCGGCCCCACTCGCACCCTGCCAGATTAACTACGAAGTCCCTGTTTCGCTTTTGGTAGAAGATCCGTGGGTCGCCGCCGGCCTCGCCGCAGGCACCCAGCGGATATGAGTTGAATGTGCGCTGCGGCGCGAAGGCCACGCTCGAGCGGATCCACGCCTGCGTGCCATAGAGGTACTCGAGCGCGCTCTGCTCGCTATGTATCCACTCCATGTGCTTCTGCTCATAGAAAACGGGGTCCCACATGGTGTCCAGCAGCAGGTCGGCCCACTGCGAGCGTCGCAGGAAGAAGCTGCCGAGGGAGAACCCCGCGCAGTCCTGTGTGATGATCATGTTGATGGCCTGGCTGTAGTCCACGTAGGGAAGGTCCAGGTTGAAGTTTGCTGGGTTGTAGCTCGAGCAGTTGCGATCGAACTCCTCGATCTTGTTGAACACGGCCTGGTCGAGACTGCGCTGGGGCTCCATGATATAGCTGTTCAGGTCAATCCACCAGAACCACTCCGCGGTGGGGAACTTGCGCATCGTGTCGCGGATAATATCGATGGTCTCCCAGGACTCCCGCCACTCGTGTGTGTAGCGCTTTTTCGCGGTCATGTCCTTGATCGCAAGGTGATACCCGTGGCGCTTCGCGTAGTCCTTCTTGTTACTTATCGACAGCTTTTCCAGGTCCCAGTCTTTTCCGCCTTTGCGCTGCAGCACGCCACCGCCTTTGTTCGCGCCCAGTATGATCACATACTTCGGCGACCCGACGCGAAGGTGCGGCAGGAAGGGCAGCGAGGTGAACAGCGCCAGCAGCGAGACTGTCACGCCGATCAGCAGCAGAATCAGCAGCTTTCGCGCCCGCACGAAGCGGAACAGGCGGCAAGCGAGCCTGGATAGCGACGGGCCGACGCTGGAGCGCCAGTTGCTTCGTTTCATGCGCTCAGCCGTCGAGGTGCGCGCTCGGGTCCTGCTCGTTCGCGGTGATGCGGTTGCTTCGGGCCTCCCCCTTTAGAGTTGAAGAGGATGTTTGTTCAGACCTCACGTGATAGGCGCGCTTCACGCTGGAAACCGCCCTGCCTCGCGGCCTTAACCTTTTTATATCCCCCTTTCCCTGCGAGGCACACCGAGTAGCCAGCGAGTGGTGCCGGGTGAAACTGAATCTGCGGCGTGTCGAAGTAGCTCGCGCGAGCCAGACTTGTAAAACCATGTAATTTTCGATTGTTGTGTAAAGACTGCTCACCAATTTATTTTTAGCTGGCAGCCGAGCGGTTTAAAGGATGCAGGACTGATCGTTCACGCGTAGATAACTATTTTCAAAAAACTAATCACATCAAACTGATTTGAAGCTCTGTTGCGGGGCTAAAAGCGTGGTCTGTGGTTACTGCCAGCTTGGTGAAGGAGCCCGATTTAGCGAGTGCTGCGGCACTATGTTGGTACATGTTCTCGTCTGCAATTTTTACAGTGTCTAGCTCAGTTGTCTAGCTCAGCTGCCCAGCTACAGGGTCTAGTTCGGCTACCTTTCCTTTGCAAAACGGATAGACTTAGCCTTCATCGGAACAATTGGACGGTGGTTCCTCACTTCCTTTTATGGCAGCGCGTCGCTGCCAACCCTAAAGCTTCCTTCCAGATGAAACTGTGCGATCTCAAGCCTAGCGGCCCGACATTCAGCTGCGAGTTCTTCCCGCCCCGCACTGATGCCGGCGTGAACAATCTGATTTCGCGCGCCAAGCGGCTGGCCGCGATGGGCGCCTCGTTCGTCAGCGTTACGTGGGGCGCTGGCGGCACCTCAGCGGACCGAAGCATCGAGCTGGCGAAGCGTCTGTCGAAAGCGCTCGGCCCCGAGGTTCCCGTTGTTATGCATCTGACATGCACCAACATGTCGCGCGCCATCCTGGACCGGACGCTCGCGCAGATCGCCGACGCAGACTCCGGAATCGACAACCTGCTGGCGCTTCGCGGCGATCGCCCGCGCAATGACTACTACTCCACATCAGAATTTGAGTGGGCGAAGGACCTCGTCCAATACGTGAAGGCCAACTACGGGAACCGCTTCTGCATCGGCGTCGCCGGCTATGCGGAGGGCTTCACGGATAGCCCCACCCTCATCCCAGACGTGAACAGGGATCTGGACTACCTGGCAGATAAAATCGATGCTGGCGCCGAGTTTGTGATGACGCAGCTCTTTTACGACCCGAAAAAGTATCTTGCATACGTGGACAAGGTCCGCAACCACCCGCGTCTGGGCGCGGATCTCGCGGAAAACCGCCTGTTCCCTGGCCTCATGCCGCTCGTCAGCTATCGCACGTTCGTACGCAGCGCCGAGCTCAGCCACGCCAGTATCCCCATCAACGTTCTGCAGGGCCTGAAGCGCCTGGACACGCAGGATGACGAGAAGGTCAAGGCCTTCGGCATCGACATGCTCGTCAAGCTCATCACACAGCTCTCGCAGGGCGGCAAGGTCGAGCGCTTCCATTTCTTCACGCTCAATCTGGAGAAGAGCCTCACGGAGATTCTCATGAAGACCGGGCTCGCAAAACACGAGCCCGACAGCGATATACCCTCTCTCCCGGGGTCTCCCCAGCTGAAAGCGCACGACTGGGATGAATTTGTGAATGGCAGATACACGGATCCCTCGAGTGCCGCGTTCGGAGAGATCGATGGTTATGGGCCTATTGTGCACGGTGCGCTGGGGAACAAGCCGAACCCTGCGTGGGGCGAGCTCGACACAAACGATGATATCGGCCAGATGATCATCCGACACATCACTAATGAGCTGCCCGCTATTCCCTTTGGTGAGGAGGCGCTATCTGGTGAGACGGCACTCATCCAGGAGGAGCTCATCGACCTAAACTTGAACGGCCTTTGGACGCTGGCATCGCAACCGGCCGCCCACGCGCAGCCATCCACAGATCGAATCACGGGGTGGGGCCCGCCCAACGGCGAAATATACCAGCAGGCCTACGTGGAGGTTCTTGTAGATAGTGCACAATGGCTGAAACTGAGACACCTGTTGGTGAACAATGACAAAATCGTCTTCTATGCCGCCAGCGAGACAGGCGACGTCGACACGAACTGCTCGCAACAGCAGCGCAACAGCGTAACGTGGGGAATCTGGGACGGCGGCCGCCACAAAGTGGAGACTACAATCATCGCATATGAGTCTTTCCTGGCGTGGAGAGACGAGACATTTAGCGTCATACGGAGCTGGCAGCAGCTGTATTCGCCAAATACGCAAACATACGGGCTACTGAGGCAAGCCGCCGAGAACAGAGTGTTGGTTGCGGCTATCTACAAGGACACAAAGGACTCCAGGCCGTTCTGGAACCTCTTGAAGTCGTGTTGACGAGAGACGTCGCAATAACTAGGTGCATATGTAGGATGGGTACGTTACAGAACGGAAACTTAAAAAAAATGACTGCAACATGATCACTCGCAGAAACTAAAATCCGTATTTAAATGCTGTTGCAGCAGAGCGGACCTCTCGATAAACACTAATCTGAGACTAGGGTTCGATCGTCAAGATCTTGTTTAGTGAGCCTTACTGCCTGCCCCTAGCCTCCAGGGCTGTAGGGAGGTTCTAAAATCCGCCAGCCCAGAGACCACCAACCTTAAGCTTCATGTATCGTGATGATCAGGATGGTGTTCAGCCCTCTCATTCAGCTCGGTAAATTAAGTACAAAACTTCTAGCAGAATACAGCTCATTGCTATTCTCTTTTAAACTTTCTGTTGACTTCGCAAGGTGAGAGAAATCTGAAAGGCGCCATCTGCAATTAGGTATAGAGATCGCAGCGCGGAGAACCTTGACTCCCAAATAAGCTATTTAATGCCCTGGGTTGCCCTATTTGGGCTTAGATTATATATAGGACAAATCCACTTACGGCGGTTTAGCCACAATTTTTGCTTCTTCTATCTTCAGCGGATTCTACGTTTATTCCTGATGAATCACTTGTTGGTCACAACCTTCGTGGCCAATGTCGCAACAGCGCTGAACACATTCGATAGCGCTGTCACTTCAGTTGTCTCTGAGATCAATACTCTGAACGGACGGATTTCGGGATGGTCGAGCTCAACTGGGATTTCTGGTGCTCTCTCGATTCAGAGCGAGTATCCCAAGCTTGTCAGCCTCACAAAGGCACTCCGATCCGAGTCGGCTTCAGCCAGTGGCAACGACATTAACACCGCCCAGCTGGAGCAGCTTGCTGATGCTATCGTTAGCTTGACGCGTAACATGAACGACAAGGCAGTAGATTTTGACAAGGTGGGTGCTAAAGCCATCGGCGCCAGGGATATTCAAGATCTCCAGCAGCCAGCCATCGACATCATTTCGAATATCATCGCAGCGGTAGAGTCTGATCACGAAAAGTTAGAGAACATGAGGCCCATCGCGCACAGAGTATCAGAGGCGTTCAATAGCGCGAACGACATCTACGGGATCAAGGCCGCACCATTTCCCACAATTCCTCAGCCTCAGACCAAACGAAACACCCTTGCCAAGCGCGACTCTGGAAGCGAGTCATCGAGCATTTCTCAAAATGACGAGACTCAAGCCCTTGGCGGAACGACCTCAGATAGCTTTTCTCAGCAAGCAGGAGCTGGTGGATCTCTGGTCGTGGACTCTGGTCTCAATGACGGTGCTACAGGCCAACAAGTGAATGCCCTCGGTCAGACTATAGCTGCTTCTGGTCAAGGTGTCGATGCCGACGCACAAGAAACCAAATTCAGAAGCGGAGGAGCAAGCTACGATACAAATGGCCACCAAGGCTTCAGCTTTCCTGGCGTGCAGAGCACCTATCCTGTGTATGACCCCAAAGGCGGCAAGGTGCCGCCGCAGGAAAGCCCGTACGGCAGCCCCCAAAGCACTTATCCGGTGTACGATCCTAAAGGAGGAAAGGTGCCGCCGCAAGAAGCTCCATACGGCAGCCCGCAGAGCACCTATCCCGTGTACGATCCAAAGGGAGGAAAGGTACCTCCTCAAGGCAGCCCCTACTCAGAGCCCCAGTCCACCTATCCTGTCTATGATCCCAAAGGCGGGAAGGTGCCTCCTCAAGGGTACTCCTATTCTGAGCCTTATGGGTATCCAGCCGCGGGATCCTCGTACGGTTATGTAGATCCGCATCAGGGCCAGCAAGGCCAGCACGGTTCAACGCTGCATAACGGAGGCAGTGGCCAATGGAGCTATGACCCCCACACCGGCGCACAGACCTCTAACCCCGCAGTTGGCGGGGAAGCATCCTCGTACCAGGCTCCTCATGGATACGTATACCCGACGTCTGAGTCGCACACGGGCTGGGCATACTACAGCCCGCAGGCCTATACCTATTACGACTCGTATGGAAGGCCGTACTACATCGACCAAATGGGCAACCCATACTATGTCGACCAGACTGGTCGCGCATTTTACTATGACCAGAAGGGATACCCTCATTACATGGATCCATACGGCGTTCAAAGCAGCATGGACCCCTATTGGGAAACGGCCTCTCCTGCTGCTGGAAACACGAACACAAGGAACCAGACTACTGAACCAACACAACCGCGTGCGTCCCTTCAAACGGCGACTGCAATTCCTCATGGCTGGCCAAGTCCAGGCGGCGACTCTGCAGGCTCAGCTTCGAGGGAGCCAATCTCGGGCAATGCGTCCGGCGAAAAACCGCTACCGTCGGCCACGACTCCTATCCCGGAACAAATTAGTGCCCGCACATTCCCCACCGTGACTGGCTCACCTGGTCAGGGAGCGCTCCTTAGCCAAAAACCGTACGCGGGCCCCCAGGTCCCAAGCGCAGCGGTACCCCTCAGCAGATCCAGCTTCTTGCGCGATACGCAATTCACTGCCACTCCGGGCGGGGCAGGAGATGGCAAACCAGCTAATGGTGGTTTGATGGGCGGACCCAGTGCCGCTGGTGCCAACGCCCCTGCGCCGCTGCCACAATACTCGGTCGCTACTAAAGGTAGAAGTCCCCTCAGTGATTTGAAGCCCGGCGCTCCTAGCAGTATGTACGCTCAAGACGGCAACACTGCAATCTCTGGCTCGAAGCCAGGGACTCCACCAATTCAGTTGGCTCAGTTGGTTTCGACCGACGCTCAACAGCCACCGATCATGATGTGCAATGGCGGCGCAACCCATTCAGCCAACTACGTGCTGGTGGGAGGACTGTGCATCGCCCTGGCTGCTCTGCAGTTCGTGTGAGCCACACGAGCGCATCTCATGCTGATCGTCCAGGCGAAATTTAGTATTTTAGGAATTCGATAACTTCAAGTAATGCTCTTTCTTCATAGAAACAAACAAATGATGCGAGTTTGATTTTGAGCTGATCCGGGCACACCAAAAAATAACAGGTTGCTGAAGATAAACCAAGAAGCATATCGGTAGGCCGTCTATCCAGTGAGGCTACAGATTTTTATGTAAAAGTGAGGGGTGCGGCGCAGCTTTTCAAAAACTCTATGAGTTGATGGGCTTGCCGTAAGCCGACATAGCGGCCTCCTTGAGGGCTTCAGAGAGGGTCGGGTGCGCGTGGCAGGTGCGTGCGACGTCCTCGGCCGAGGCGCCGTACTCGAGCGCAAGACCGGCCTCCCCAATCATCTCACCCGCGTTCGGGCCCGCAATGTGGACGCCGAGGATGCGGTCGGTCTCCTTGTCGCTGAGGACCTTCACGAAGCCCTCAGTCTCCAAGTTTGTCTTGGCACGAGAGTTCGCGGCGAAGGAGAACTTACCGGTGTTGTACTTGACGCCCTGCTCCTTGAGCTCCTGCTCAGTCTGGCCGACCCAGGCGAACTCAGGATGCGTGTACATGACCGAGGGAATGACGTTGTAGTTGACGTGGCCGTAGCCGTTCTTGATGTATTCCGCCGCGGCAATGGCCTCGTCCTCAGCCTTGTGCGCCAGCATCGGGCCGAACGTGGCGTCGCCAATGACGCGGATGTGCTGCTTGTTGGTGCGGTACTCAGAGTCCATGATAACGCGGCCCTTCTTGTCGAGCTCGATGCCAACCTTGTCGAGGCCCAGGCCCTCCGTGTAGGGGCGGCGGCCGACGGCGACAAGCAGAACGTCGGAGTCGATGGTCTGCTTCTCGCCCTTCTCGTCCTCGTACGTGGTGGTGACAGAGTCGCCCTTACGCTCCGCGCCTTGAACCTTCGACGAGAGGCGGAACTCGAGGCCCTGCTTCTTCAGAATCTTGAGTGCTGTCTTCGACAGCTCAGTGTCCATGCCCGCGCCGCCGATCGAGTTAGCGTACTCAACGACGGTCACCTTTGTGCCAAGACGCGCCCACACAGAGCCCATCTCGAGGCCGATGATGCCGGCGCCGATGATGGTGAGCGACTTCGGGATTTCCTTCAGCTCAAGCGCACCGGTGGAGCTGACAATGCGCTCCTCGTCGATCTTGATGCCAGGGAACGGAGTGACCTCAGAACCGGTGGCAATGATGATGTCCTTGGCCTTGAGTTCGACCTCCTCAGAGCCGTCGTTCGGCTTGACGACGACGGTGTTCTCGTCCTTGAATGAGCCAACACCCTCCAGGTAGTCGACCTTGTTCTTTTTGAAGAGCATTCGCACGCCGCCGGTGAGCCCATTGACGGCCTCCTCCTTCGCCTTCATGAATTGAGGGAAGTTGATCTTCGCGTCGGAGACATCGATTCCGCGGTTCTTCGTGTCAGCCTTGATCGTGTGGTAGATCTGCGAGTTGTTCAAAAGCGCCTTGGAGGGAATGCAGCCGACGTTCAAACAGGTGCCGCCAGGCGGACCACGCTTGTCGACGCATGCCGTCTTCAAGCCCAGTTGCGCGGCCTTGATGGCGGCAACGTAGCCACCGGGACCAGCGCCTACGACAACAAGGTCGAGCTCCTTCGTCGCGTACCCGCGAGCGAGGCGCGCGGACGTTGCCAGATATTTGCTCTGTAGCCTCAGCATTGGTTGATTCTAAGCTTGCTTGTGCGAACTTGTATCAGTTGGGGAAGAGCGATCTGTAAAGGCATGCTTGGATTTTGGTTGGTTCGTAATCATGCCCTTGCCCATAACGGCCAAAATGCATGTTGGGATGGGCGTCTGCCACAACCACCGCCACACGGCTGCGCTAAAGGCGCGGCACCATTAATAGAAAACAGCTTAGGTCTTATAGATCCGCTGGCAACTTTGGGGGGCCGAGTAGACAAGATCAGCTACTTATATGGCGACGACATCTTTAATACCAGCGGGCGCCTCCGCTAGCCGCTGTTGCGGCCCGTACCCTAAATGCGCGTCAGTAGCTTGTTTGATGCCTACGTCTTTATAGGCCTAACGCTGGGCTCGAAATAGCTGTGTGGAACCATGCGAGATGTCGCTGAAACGCACTAAAGGTCGCAAACGCAATCATCTAGATGTTTGTGATGATATATCATATCCAGGCCTGAAATTCTGCTCGGGAGATACACTATTCAATGATGCTCAGGCACCGCATAGTTTTGTACGATTCAGGTGTCTTAAGCGGCCCTCCTATATTTTTTGTTTTTACCTAATTTCGATCATGACGATAAATTTGTATAAACTTAAAAGCGTTGAGAGGTCTGGTCAACAAGTCTGAGAGCTTATCTCACTACCAGCTCTTTGTCGCTGTCTAGTCTTCTTATCTAGAGTACACAAAAGCGGGCCGAATTCGCCTAGCTTAGGACTTTATTAGGTCAATGCTCTGCAACTAGAGCCACACAATGCGTTGGGTGCCCTTTCCTCTTGCAGTGTTCGAAGAGAGTCAGGGCGAGTCTGAGTGGCGAGTCTGAGTGCCGTTATGAGAGTCAGATAGGGAAAGATGTTATTCATAAGGAAGCTCGCAGGTGTTTCCCAAAAAATTTCGTGATGGCTCAGTCGAAAAGGGGCACCCCTGCAGGGAAAGCCCTAGCTTCCCAATGCGGCAATCGAGCTAGGCCCGAGCCCTGAGATACAAGCCCTGCCTAAGTATAAACCTCCCAGATCTTCTAATTTGAGACAAATTTCTAACTGTATGAAAGCAGTTCTTTTGGTGGGATTGAGAGACACATTCTATGACAATTTAGAGCACAGCAAGCACATCGCACCATGGCCAGAAGCACACATATATTCTTGGTCGAGATATTTCCCGCAAGGTCAGCACAGACCCAACTAGCGCGACGGCACTTATGTAGTGTGAAGAGTAAAAAACTGTCCTATTCGCTGCAAGCAGTCACAAGTTATCTGCTCCGTGCTACTTCTGCCAAGTCAGTGAAGCCAGCAATCTCCCAGAAACCTGGCGCCAAATCAGTCTCGAGCACACCTCGAGTAAAGGTCCTCATCTCAGGGCTCAGCACCCTTTCTTGGACCTCTTTAATACCCACCTGCTGCCCGAGAGCCTGAAGAAACGCCACGAAGAATATGCGATTTGAGGGCGTGCTTCCGTTAAGGCCGAAGTCTAGCCCACCAAATGTCTCTGACCAGCTTATAACGTTCAGTGCCAGAATGTGGGCGAAGAATTGACCCGCAATCTTCAGCGGCTCTGCCTCTATCTGCTCGCACCCAGTAGCTACAAACTCCCCAAGATATTTGAGCCACGCGGTGGACCACGAGCTTGGGCTAGATCGCCACAACCTCCCGCAAACCGCCCCATAGAGCCGGTCATAGGTTTTTCCTTGCAGGCAGACTCGGAAGATGCCGCGGACCACGAGATCTTCCGAGTTTTTCTTGAATATGCCAGAGATTTTGTGTGCGGCTTCCTCGGGTGACATAGATGACTTTAGGACACGGCGCAATTGAGACTCGTAGCCATCCGCACGGAGCTGTTCGTCCTGAGAGGAACCGGCCTTGTGAGCATTATGAACGTCTCCAACGCCGGTGTCAATGTCGTAGGAACGAGGTCCCGGGCGGGGTTCGGCCTGCACTGAACTGTCGCTGTCCAGCTTCAGCATGTCGAAGAACAGCGGAGCTCTGTTTCCGCTGGTAGCATCAGTCCGCTTGACAAAATTTTGGTCGGTTCCAGGCTGTTTCTGGAGCTGCAAGTGGTCAATAACATCGTCAGCGAAGCGACCTGTGCCGCAGATCTTGAGCAGACTCTGATCTCCGCAGAAAACAATGGCTTGGAGGACTTGTAAGGGATCTACAACTTTGTACACTAGGAGCCAAGCGAGCATGTCGCCGGCCCGGCGAGCCCTCTTCAATGCGAGGGCTTCCACAATAGCTCGCACGGCCTCATCCTGCACCTGCGGCTCAGCCTCCGAAATTTCGAACGCTACGAGCTCGAGTCTAGCCTCAGTTTTGGCGTCATAGCGAGAGGCATCCTCTCTTGATAGAGAACTCACCTCGGCAATGAGCTCTGCATCGCTTCGCATCCAGTCTCGTACATGCAGGGTAAGGTGGAAAAGCGCCAAGGCGGGAAATAGCTGTTCATTCCCCACGCCCGATCTACTTACCTCAACCAGCGCCGGTGTGGAGAGCACCAACCTGCAGGAAGCACAGCTGCCAGGCACGAGTAATGACCGCCGAGAACTCCGTGAAATATGCTGGTGTGTACATCAATGCTTCGAACATAGACGAAAACCTAATCCGAACGGCGGTAAGAGCATTGTCGAAAGGGGGCAAGCTAGACGTCGTAATTGATCCTCCTCCGCCCACACTAGAAGAGGCTGAGCGGGCAATTCGCACTCTCTATGGCTACGCGCCAGCGAAGTCTACAGATCTAGATTTTACCGTGCTGCTGAACGACATACACGCCGACAAATGGGAGCGAGCATTTAACGATGCACACCTGGAAGATGCGTCGAGGGCGCCGTCGTACTTAGGCCAGTACGAGAAGGTCGCGCTCGGAGGCACGTTCGACCGCATGCATTGGGGGCACCGGCTTATGCTGACGGCTGCAGCGTACAGCGCAAGAACAACTGTGGTCATTGGCGTGACGATCACCAAGCTGCTTGTCAATAAGAAGTTTGCGGAGGCTCTCGACCCGTACGAGGTGCGTGTTGACAGTGCCCGGTCTTTCGTCAAGTACCTCAATCCCGCTCTGCAGGTCGATATTTATCCGCTCGATAATTTGTACGGCCCCACGATCACCGTTAAAGACCTGGGCGCGCTCGTTGTGAGCGCTGAGACGAGCAGCGGGGGCGGTCAAGTTAACGCAAAGAGGGCCGAGATGGGCTGGCCGGTGCTTGACGTCATTGAGATTGGGCTCATCCCTTCGAATGGGAACGACAAGTTGAGCAGCACTGATCTTCGCCGCGAGGACCTCAAAGGATCTCTGTGAGCGGTCTCGTGCGGCTTCTATGGGTTCGAGGGGATGGGCTATAAACTCGTTGATATGATGGAGGGTGGAAATTGTTGAGCAAGCTGCGAGAGTGATGCCAAGCAGCCCATTCTAATAAGTAGATGTCTAAGCATCTACAGTCAAAGTATTTATTTACAGCAAACCAAACACTCTACTATCCAAGTCGCATAGTAGAGTTTAAGGTTCTAGTGTTCAGTTATTGGGATGAACCAGCTCGTCGATCGTGTCATTGACTAGCTGAGCAACCCACTGGACGCGCGACCTATCTTTGGCATTTTGGATTGCCTCGGAGCCCGCGATTGACTTGTTCATTATCTGGGCGCCGCGGAGAACTGTAGGCTCGCGGACCTTGGAAAGAAGCCGCACAATTTCTTTGCCGTCCAGATCGCCTGCAGCAGCGGCTCCAGGCGCGTGCAGAAAGCCTCGCTGCGACGAGGCCTTGCTCAGCTTCTCAGCCTGCTTCGCCAAGTTTTTGTACAGTGTGACGAAGAAAAATTCGAGGAAGACGCGCACGTCGCGGCTTCCCGCGAGGAAATCAGCCGATTTGAGCACATCTAGTGGCATTACCCCAGTTTGTACCAACGAAGCAAAGAACCTTCCGTAGTGCATGGCCAGCTGCGGACTGCCGGAAGGCTCAGAATTCAGCCAGTCCCAAAGTCGGAACTGGAAGGTTTTCATGGTGGAGTGTCTGCTGCACTGCTTCTCGGCGACTAGCGCATAGTAAGGATTGTAGTAAGGCTCCTGTGCGAGACAGTGCAAAATAACGTGCGGCACGTCTCGTTCCTGCTTGTTTTTCAAGCTGAGCTTGTCGATCCGGAGGCAGGCATCGAGATAATCTTCGGCGCCCATCAGCGCCACGAATATCGCTCGCCGCACATCTGTGTTTAGCCTCTGTTTCTTCGCCAGTTCCAGCCAGTCCGGGGTCGAGGCCCCGAACTCGTCGTCCAGATCGATTTCGACCTTGTCGCTCTCGCTTTTCGAATCGGGAGCTCGGTCAGATTCGCCTTTCCACGACGCACCGACCAGCCACCACCTACCGCGCGTTTTAGACTCTAGAATATCGCCGAGTCCGACTTGCATAGCCTCTCTCGATTTTTGTGAGGATTTCCCGGAGTTCTGAATAGTTTTCTTCAGTTGATGGCGCAGAGACACTACCATCTCTGAACTAGGCTTCTGTCGGTTGTTCTTGAGCGCGACTACCGCGTCGACCAGAAACCGCATGCGAGATGAGAGCTGAGCTCCTCCTCCCAGATCCTGCATTCGCTGCTGAAGGAGAACAATAAGCTCTTTCAAAGCAAGCGGATCGTCCGACCGAAGCTGTGAGCCCCCGCTCCGTATGATGACAAGCAGCAGTTCCACCGGCACCATCGATTCTGCGGAGTCTATGTCAGCCAGAAGTTTCTTCGCGAGATCGTACATGAGCTTACTCGACACCACTTGGAACACATAACACTCGACCAGCAAGTTTAGCAGATTATGCGCCTGTTTGGTGTTTTCAAGAATGCGTTCAACGATGATTTGGACGAGGTACGCGGCAAAGGTGGTGCCCATACTGTGGTAGAGCGCTGAAATCAGGCTCGCATAAACGGTGTAGAGCGTCGGTTGCAGTGACTGTGGTCTATCAACCAGTTCGAGGATCTGGTCGGTGAGCACCTCGCTCGCTTCGGCCCGCGGGTGCTTCAGGAACGCGAGCTCGATCTGATTGATGACATGAGGCAAAGTCGTCTCAGCCAGCTGGTTGAGAGCTCTCTTGAACCCCCGCTTCAGTGCCTGCACAGCTTCTGAGTCCTCTGCTACGTGGCCTTGAGGCCTCTTCACTGAGGTCGCGGCCGCCACCTCACCACGGCGCCTTGGGGGGATGTAGGGATTCTCGTCATCTTCCGAAGACGAATTCTCATCAGCTGAGCTTTCAGAATTTGCTTGCGCAGCTGACGTGTCTGCTCCAGAGTTGTTCACCTTGTTCTTCTTCAGTGCGGCGAGCCTGGCCATAGTCTCTTCAGCTGTCAGTTCGTCGTCATCGTTACTGGCCTCCTCGGAAAAGTCAATGCTGGAATCAGAGTCATCGCCTAGCTCATCCTCCTTCACGATCTTCAAGTCGTGCGGCTCGCCCACAGTTTTACCCTTCTTCAAAGCAGCTAGTCGAGCCATGGTTTCCTCTGCGGTCATATCAGGCTTCTGGTTGCTTTCTTCCCGGCTAGAGATGGGCTGCTTTGCGGCTTTGGACTTGGACTTTTTGAGCGCGGCCAGCCTCGCCATGGTTTCCGCTGCTGTGAGCTGCTCCTCTTCGCTCTCCTCTTCGCTCTCCTCGTCGCGCTCAGTCTGCTCAAACTCAGAGAAATCAGACATTGAGTCGTCCGCCGGAAGATCTGCCTCTTTCACAACTCGCAAATCGCCATCCCGTGAGGAGTTGCCACGATCCTGCTTGCCGGAGGGAGCTCGTGTCGGGGCTTCATCCAGATCGCTTCCATTATCGCTGCCAGCCTCACTCACATCTGAAAGTTCTTCGACATCTGAGAATTGCTCATTGTTGCCGTCCGATTCTGAGAGATGATCGTAATCTAGCTCCCCGAGAATGTCATCTAGCCCATCGCCTTCGTCTTTCAGTTTGAGAGTCTTCAAACCTAATTTCTTTGCGTAGTAGTTCGCGTCCTCCTCGTCCCTTCGTCTTAGCTCTTCTTCGTGTTTGCTTACGAACGGTGCTCGAAACTCGTTAGACTTCTGCGGTTGAGGCGCGGCCTTCGTGGTAGTTTTCTTCGCATTGTTGGGCTTTTTGGAGGCCCCATCTTTAAGTGACACTTGAGTGCGACTACTATCAGGCCTGCCAGTTTGCTTCAGGTTATTTGGCTTGTGCTTCTTGAGTTGCCGCAAGTCCTTTCGCGTTTCCTTTCTGGACTTCCGTTTCGCCCCTAGGTTGTGCGACTCGCGCCAATGCTTATCGTCAAAGCCCTCGCCTCCAATTCTGTCGAGCAGCTGAACGGGGAGCTTCAGCTCTCTAGTCTTACGCGCCATGGCCAAGTAGCTGCTACAATTGAGCCGGCTCTCTTGCTCGGCGGTCCAAAATTTCAAAAAAAGTTCATGAGGGTGTGGATGTATATACATGTTTAGGGTATACGGGGCAGGGGTATGCAGTGGAGAGCGCTGCGAGGTGGGTGCGTCGTGGGATGGTCGTTCGATATTGTCGGAGACCGTCTCATGCGGTTCTACAACGCACCACACGTAAGTGACTTAATGGAGACGTTTAGAACGAGTCTCGAGTCACGATGTTTTGGTAGGCAGCGGATCTAGCTTGATCGTCTTGAGATCAACCTTCTGCAATGGGTTCCTATTAATTGTTTCATAAAGCATGGTCTCGAAAGCCGGTAGTAACTTGGCCGTTTCCAGCATTTCAGGCCGCTGCGCAAGCTGCGCCTTCCTTGCTTCCATTGCTGCCAGTTTCTCTCTGCGCATTCTCTCTAGGGTGATCTGGTCTCTCGTCAGATCGGTTCGCTCGTGCGCGAGGAACTCCTCGATATCATCGCGTTCTACTTCAGCGAGCCCGTAGTCCACGTCATCCCAAGTGAGGCCAACGTCGGTCATATCGAACTGCGAATTGCCTGTGGGGAAGTCTTCCGTTTTGGGCACGGAGCCAGCAGCGGCGGCTGTGTCCTTCCGCCGCTGCAGCCACTCGGCGAGGGACTCGAGCTCCTGCTGGACCTTTTCGGGTTGCGCAGTCTTTGAGTTTGCGACGAGACCCAGAAGGTCGATCGTCATCTTTTGCTGCTTTCGTTGCTGGACAAATGATACAAAGAGCGTCAGCCACTCGATCAGGTCTATGAAGAAGCCCGTGTCCCTGGAGTAAACACGGTTCACGAACTTGAAAATCGAGTTCTGATGCTTTTTCAGGAGAGTCAGTAGATTATCGACGATCTGGCTGCTATCGAGCACGACCTCGGTGGTTGCGTAGGTGACATAATTGACGAAGTCGTCCATGAACTTCTGGAAGTCTCCGAAGGACTCGCTGACGTTGGCGTACCTAAAAATCTCGATGAAGACGTCGTAGGTCAGGTTCACGATCTCGCGGATGAATTTGATCGTCTGAGGATCGCCCCAGAAATCGCGCAGCAGATCCTTGTCTCTAGAGCGGATCTTGAGCTTCAGCAAGTCTTTGAGTCGCGAGTAGGCCTCGACGTGTGGGTCCTCATCTTCGCTCCGCTGAGAGTCCTTGACAATATCCTGCCAACTCGCGTGCCACAACTGTATTTCCTTGGATCTCTCTCGCGTGCAATATGTTCGAACAATTTCGAGGACAATGTCGACATTAGCATCGCTGGCACGTTGCTGAAGAGCGATCCGCGAGTAGTGGTCCTCCATGATGTACTTCTCGAGCGCTTCTATGAGGTCCTTGTGAGGTATTCTGGCCTCCAGGTCAGCGATGAGCTTTTCCTGAGCCTGCATATCGTCACTTAAAATGCGAATAAACATCTGCTGGATGATTGACTTGCTGCCGAACGGCGTAGCCATGAACAGCTCGGTCATCTTCTTCATGATCAGCGCGGGATTCGACATCTTCAAAATCCCTCGCATAGCCGTGTAAGGCATTAAATGGTGGAGGCGCTTCACCTGGTTGAACATCTCAGGACTGCTGTCGTTGGAGATGAACAGATCGTAAAGAAACTGCGCGAACTGGACCAGACACCACTCTACGAACTTCTGCACAATGGGGCTCATATCTTCGACCCTCTTGTAACTCTTGATCTCCAAAAAAATCTTCGGCAGAGCGTCCTCGAGGAGAATCTGCTCCTTGATCTCGCCGAAGTACTCGCTGAGCTTGGCTTCGCGTTCCTTCACGAGGGCGCGGAATCTTTGCTTGTCCTCGAAGCGCTGCCGGTCCAGAGCAAGACGAGCCTCTATGTCGTGGCGGTCGTCCTGGTCTAGCTCTATACGGTCTCTAAACAAGAACTCCATAAACAAATCGCTCTTCACGACTCGAGGGATCTGGCAAAGCTGATGGATGTATTCTCTGAGTGTCACTCTCTGGGGCTCCCTGAGCAGCTCTCTTTCCGATCCCTTGAACACCATCTTGGTGTTCTGCAGCGTCTTGTGCGGCAGAACGGGCATCTTCTTCCCGGGAAAACTAGTGTGAATGCGCTTGCTGAGATCGACAAACTCAGACCAGGTGCGGACCACGTAGACCGGCCCCGATCCGCGACTGACGAAGCATTCCAGGAGATACTCTGAGTGGGTCTTATTGCGGATGAAGCCAGCGCTCGATCTTTCTCTGCAGCCAAGAACTGCGCCGTACGGACCGCTGGACAGCTGCTGCTCCAATGGGACCATGCTGTTGGGCGCTATGCTGGCGTTCGGGTCTTCGAGGTTCAGCTGCTCAGACGACGCCACGAGCTGATCAGCCTTCGCCTCCTCGCTCTGGCCATTGGCCGTTGACTCGGCGCTTTTCTCGATCTGTTTAGTTTCCTTCGGCTTCTCGCGGTTCGTGCCGATGCCTGCCACAAAGAACAGAAGCAGCAGCCGCTTGACGATCCGGCCGAGTCTTCGGCGCTTGGTGGCCTCGTCGCGGTCCGCGCTGGAGCTGATGTCCTTGCTCGCCAGACCCTGGATGAAAGGCTGGCACGTCTGCTGCCAGAATTTTAGATCAGCCTTCTTGATGAGCGGGAACCCCACAATGAAGTTTTTGAAGATGTATGAGCAGAGCGGATAGTCGCGGCCCGAGCTCGAGTTGCCGTTGGGCAGCACGAACGGGTACCCCAATTGGTCGATGTTGACCATATTATCGAGGGCCTCGGACTCCTTGGAGAGCTGGAACCGCAGAAGCTCCCGCTTGAGCAGGTGCTCCTGCTCGACGGACAGGGCCACGGCCATTGCGGGTTCTGCGCTCATTACCTCTTGGCGTCGAGACCGGCGGCGCGTGCGTTAGCGATGGTGTGGAAAGAACCGCCGTTTAGCCCTAGTCAACCTGAACGGGGCGGTTGAGAGCGCCAACAACACCCCTGCCCAACCACGCACAGCATCTAAACGGCACGCACACCGCGGGCACCCATCTCCCCGCCTTTAGCGCTATTTCACGGACACGGGCCCACCTGCCCTTTGTGGGGGGGAGGGGGGCGCGCGCGCTGTGCCGATCGGCCTGGTTATGCCGTCCGCTAAGACGTGTCGCGCGGTGAGGAGTGAGCGATTTGCGGCAGTACTGTCGCACTGCAAACGCACCGCAAAAGCACTGCAAATGCCTACAGGCTGGTGGTTTTAGGATGGGGGCAGGTGCGCATATAAGTCTGTTTGGCCGAAACGCTGAGCGTTGATATATGTAACTGTATACTTCCAAATTCAACTACAAGGAAGAAAGCTGCGGTACGATGCCAGAGCTACTCGGCCAGCTCGTCTTGAAGCTCCTCTTTGAGGTGAGTTTCCAGGCTTGCGACGAGGCCCGCCTTGTCGGTATACCTGTCGACCCGGAAGTTCAGCTGGTCGTGCGCGGCCCGCAGCTCGAGCATCGTGTAGCGATCGAGCAGGCCGGCCTTGAAGGAGTCGCGCACCTCGTTCAGGTCGAGAGAGCCGCTGCGCTTCGCCTTTCTGGCCTCCGGCGGCGCGTCCTCCTCCTTGGGCTGCGCAAGAGCGGTGCGGAGATCAGCCAGCAGCGCAGACGCGCTTTTGGCGATCTTCGCGTAGTTGGGCACCGTGGCATCCCGCGGCAGCGTGAGCGGGACGGGCGTGCGCAGCGCGACGGCCTCGAGGACCTGCGCTCTGTGGACATGCAAGGGATTCGGGAAGAGCACGGGGTCGTATCCCTTCCTATAGAAGAACTTGGCGGCCAGGGAGCTGACAAGCGGCCCGACAGAGGCAGTGCCCTTCTCGGCCGCGCGGCCGCGACGCGGCCGCGGCACAACGTCCTGCGGCACAACGCGAAGATCGTCCTCGAAGGGCTGCGGAACAAAGAACATGCCCGAAGCCGTGCTGGGCCCCGCGCAGCTTTCGAGCGCAGGCCCGCTGGGCTCGAATGCGTATATGTGGCCGAACAGCGGCGGCTTCCCGCTCACGCTGCTGAAGTACGTGGCGCAGGCAGCGACCCCGCGGCGCCTCATTGATCGCCACAGCGAGGCGAACGCGCGCTTCGAGTTCTCCCACTGCGTGTTGCTCGGGACGAGATACAGCGGCGTTCCCGCGCACAGCAGCGACTCGCGCACGCTAGCCACGGGCACGAAGCTCTGGATCTGGACCTCGGCGTGGCTGGCAGACTTCGGGTGGTACAGCAACTCGTGGTCGTCCTCGTCCGCCGGGACGAGCTCATGCGGGCGCAGCACGAAGCAGCGCTGCAGCTCGCCCGCCGCGACCTCGGTGTCGGTGCCGCTCACCACGAGCTTCGTAGCCGAGGCCACGGCGACGCGCTTCCCGTTCTCGGACGCGACCTTCTGCGATTTCGGCGGGGCGGCGCGCGCCACCACCTTGTAGCCGGCAATGCCGATGGAGAGCAGCCCCAGCTTCAGGGCGCCGCGGAACGAGGCGGGCTTCCGCTCCGCCTTGGACACGACGAGCGCCGTGAAGTCGATTTCGAGGCGGTCGAGGTTGTAGGGCCGCAAAGACACGTCTATGTTGGCGTTGCGGGACGCGAGGGAGAGCGACGGCGGCAGGTATGCGAGGCGCTCCCAGAAGAGCGCGGGGTCGAAGGGCTGCTCGTCGCTCTCGAGGAACATCGGCAGGAAGAGCACGTTCATCTGGACCAGCTCGTGGGCGATGCGCTGGATGGCGCGCCCGCTGCCCGGGTTGTCGTTGTTCGTGAGCAGCACGAGGCGGCGCAGCGCGGACGGCCGCGCCTGGGCCAGCTCCAGCTTGGCCTGCTTCAGCGCGTTGACGAGGCCCGTGCCGGCGCCGTCGAGCGAGGTCAGGCCCTCGAGGCTCGCGACCAGGCCCAGCAGCGCGCGCAGCTCCTCAAGCCTCGGGCTGCCGACCTTCATGACCACGTCCACGTTGCCGTAGCTCGACGGCCTGCCGCGCGGCCGCGCGCAGTCGAACAGCACAACGCCCGCGTCGAAGTGCCGGTCGCCCTGCCTGTGGATGAGCCGGATCGCGCTCGCGACGGCCTCGAGGACGAACGGCAGGAACTCGGCCTGCCGCATGGAGACCGAGGTGTCCACCAGGAACAGGACGGCATCCCGGTCCGGCAGATGCGCCTCTGTCGACGACATCCTTTGCGGCGCGAGCTCGCCTAACTAAGGACGCCAGGGATAGGTTACGCTGTCAGGTAACGCGGTCAGACGCATGGAGTGTGGGGGAGAAGGGCGACGCACCTGTCTGCATCGCCTGTTTAGCTAGGCGCACGCTCCAGTTTATTGGTGAGGCGGAGGACTGGAGGCGTTACTAGTGCCACAAGTAAACGTTAACATCTAAAGAAATATGACTGAATAAAAAAACGAGGTCGTTTGGAGATCAGATCTTCCCAGAGAGGTGCTGCGCGCCGTCCACCGGCAGGATCGCGCCGGTCACGTAGCTGCCGGCCTTCGAGCACAGGTAGACGACAACGCCGATGATGTCGCTCGGCTCGCCGAGGCGCCGCAGCGGGTTGCTCTCGACCATCTCCTCGCCAATGACCTCGAGAAGGCCGTTGGACATCTTCGTGGGGAAGAAGCCCGGCGCGATGGCGTTGACGGTGATGTGGCTCGGGCCGAGCTCGACGGCAAGCGTCTTGGCGAGGTGGTGCACGGCGGCCTTGCTGGCCAGGTAGCCGTAGGTGCCGCCGCTCATGCCCGAGCGGAGCCCGGCCACCGAGCCGGTGACCAACACGCGGCTGGGGTCCTCGTGCGTGCCGGCCGCCTCGAGCAACGGGAAGAACGACTGGATGGACAAAAACACGCCCTTCACGTTCAGCGAGAGGACCTTGTCGATGGCCTTGCCCGAGTGGTTCCCGAACTCGGCGCCCCACGTGGCGCCGGCGTTCGCGGCCAGGATGTCGACCTTGGGGTCGTTCTTGCTCACGAACTCGACGAGGGCCGCGTTGCCCTCCTCGGTGGAGACGTCGGCGCCAATTGGCACGGCCACGCCCTTCAGGCCCTTGGACTTCGCCAGCTCGTTGAGCTGCGCCGCGGCCTTGTCGCACGCGTCCTGCTTGCGCGAGCTGATGTACACCTTCGCCGCCCCGGAGAGCAGGAAGCCCTCGGCCATGAGGTACCCGAGACCGCGCGAGCCGCCGGTCACTACGGCAACCTTGCCGTCCAGCCTGAACAAATCCGCAACCGACATAGTCTTAGCCCACTCGTAGCGACGCACCCCGTGGTTGCCTAACCTCACTTAAATACTACTATGTGGGGTTTGAGAAACGCGCCAGGCGGCAGGTACGGTAGGGTTCGGTGCGGGGGCAGTAGGCTCTATCCGAGGAAGTATCGCACGCGGTACCAGGGGGGCCCTGAGGACTGTGGGGGAGGCACAGCATGTGGAGGGGTCGGTGGCGGTGGGGGATGCCTCATTTTGAAAAATTTCAAACAATCAAACAACAGGCCTCTATAGGTCAATAAATAAATAAGCGTTAGTCATTATCGTGGCGTGGTGAAAGCCCGCTTCGACGCAAGGGACGGCGGCTCGCGATTGGGCTCGCAATGGGGCTCGCAATGGGGCTCGCCGTCGCGATCACGTTTTCCGCGCCGCGCATGCAGCAGCGCGCTCGTCTTCGGCGACCCGTACCAGCCGGGCGAGCGCCAAAGCTCGGTGAAGCACTCGCGCGCGCGCACCTCGTCGGCGCAGAACGTCTCGTACACCGCATCGCACTCAATTGGCTCTAGGTCCTCTTCGGGCGGCCCCGCCTTGGTGGCGCTGGCGTGCGGCGACTCGCCGATACCGTACCGCCGCCTTAACCACAGCACAAACGCGAGCACAAGGATCATTTTCGCGCACTCCTCCGGCCCGTGCTGCCCCGGATCGAAGCCGCTGAGCAGAGCCTCGGTGCGGCTCGCGAGATGCTTGACGTCCCTCGCGTCCAGCTCCGCCGCCATGAGCCCGGTCACCAGCAGCCTGATCTGAGGATACGGGCTGCTGTGATGAAAGAGCTGCGCGACCTGGTCCAGCATGGCTCGCAGCGCCGGCGGGCGCAGGTTGCTCTTCATCACGTTGAGCATGATCTTGAGCGGCGGAACGCGGCGGCCCGGCGGGGCCGCCGCGGAGGCCTTGGCGCCAAGCGATTTGATGCCTTCGGCGAATTTGACAGCGAAGTTCCGCGGCCACCGCTGCGCCAGCGCCGCGAAGGCGCGCAGCGCTGTCTGCGACACATCGGGCTTGCCGGAGAAGCTCAGCGCCGTGACGACGGGTATGCACTCGTCGGCGACCAGGTAGCAGTCGTCCACGGCCTTGACGACCACTTTTAGCACCGTCGCGTCCTCCTCTTTGCTTGCGAGACTGATGAGCCTGGCTGTGTACTTCTGCAGCATGAGATTGACGCCGTAAGCCGACGAGCCGTCGCCCACCTCGCTCAGCTTGTGGCTCGGCGCCGCGCCGGACTGCGCGTGCTCGCGCTGGGCCCACATGTATTTCAGTAGAAGTTCTGTAAAGAAAGCCGCTTCCGCAGTGCCCTGTGCGAGGTTGCTGAACAGGCCGTCGATTTGGGGGTCGCTGAACAGGGCGCCATGTTCCGTGGCGATGCCGAAAACCGCGCGCAGCAGCTCCTTCCGCAGTTCCTGCGTGCTCGAGCCAGCGAAGTGCGCCGCCAGCTGGTGCGAGATCTCTCGCGCGCTCTCGATGCTGCAGGGCCAGAATCGTGAGCTACCAAGTATCATCACGGCCTGGCGAAACAGAACGAGCGGTGGCTGCTTTGGGGCCGGCGAGGCAGAAGAAGCAGCGGAGGTGGCATTGGCCGGCGCCGCAGCCGCAGCCGCAGCCGCAGCCGCGGGCGGCGCAACAGAGTGGGTCTGAACGACTCTCCATGCGGCTTGCCGTACCTTCTCCAGGACCTCTCCTCTCTCGCGTTGCGTCTGCGACCCGCCCAAGCTCACGAGCTGGCCCAAGATCGAGCCGACACAGTCGAGCTCGGCTGCTCGGGCGGTTTTCAGCAAGTTGATAAAGGTCGAGAACAGCTGGGAGGCCACTTGAGGGGGCAGGATCATGCGTGGACGCGCACGGAGCGCGTTGGCCAAAATCTGGAGCGCCAGCATCCGGTTCTTCGGCTGGCTCGCGTCGCACGCGACAGCCGCGAGCTTGGGCACGAGCGCCGCAGAGATGAAGGACCCGTCTCCCTCTATAAATACAAGGGCCAGGTCCAGCCGCTCGTTGCGCACAAAGTCTGTAACAATGCTCTGTAGTTTCTTAAACTCGAACAAGTTCTGTGCCCTGTAGCTTTTGATGAATAGTCTGAGTCCGCGGTGCGCCAGGGCGCTCTCGGTGCCGGCGCTTTCGGCGCCGGTGCTGTCGGCGCTCAACGTGCCGGCCACCATCGCCTCCGCGAGCTCGGCCCCACCCCACTCCTCGAGCCATCGCTGCGCGCAGTCGAGAGCGGCCGAGGCCACGGCGTGGTCGGCGTCAGTGGCCGCTGCCAAGGAGCTCAGCCATGCCACGGGGCGCACTCTGCTCTCGCCAATGTGGGCATCGAACAGAGCAAGGACGTGGCGCTTGAATGCAGGGGCTCCTGGGCCGCTGAGGCGCGCGCTCAGCCGCAGCAACAGATTGGTGTCGTCCGTCTTCGCGTACATTGCCGCCACCATGGGTACGAGGCTGTCGCACACGGCTGGGGCCTCGAAGCCCAGCCGATCAAGCCACTCGAGTCGGAACAAAGCCGGGTCTCGCGCGAGAACGGGCTCGAGTGCGCGGAACAGATCGATTTGGGCCTGTTCTCGCAAGTCGCCGCGGGAGGCCAGCTCGCACAGCATGTGCGCGATGCTCGCGTAGTAGGAGCTCAGCGGATAGCAGCTCAGCACTGAGACCCACTCGTCCGGACTGAGCGTTGCGGCCCCCGCCGCCTTCGCCCGGCGTCTAGTCAGCGCACTGTAGATGTCGAAGAATGGCTGCTGCTCGAGGGCGCAGTGCCGTGAGGCAAGGTAGCTGGCTTGGTCTTCGGAGAGACAGGTTGTTATAGCTGCCTGAACCAGCACCGCCGCCGGCGCGTGGTCGCTGCTTTCGCACGAGTCCGAGGCCCAGGCGACTCGGCCGAGCACGTCGCTAAAAGCGCGAAGACACTCGAACATGAAGGCAGCGTACTTGTGGCTGCGTATAGCGTTTGCGAGTTTCAAAAGACTGCTCACAAATGCAGACACGAACACCTCGGCCGCCGGGCAGTGCGGCGACAGTATCGCGGCCGCGCAGCCCGCCAAGAAGGACTGAAACGCCAGGCGCGAGGGGCTGCTCTTCGGCAGCGCCCAGAAAAAGTCGATCAGGCGTCTACTGATGAGCCCGGCCACGGCAACGGCCTTGCTGTGGCGCAGCTGGGCCTCGCTCTCTAGCGTTGTCCGCGACTTCAGGGCCACCGCCTGCTCCCACACCTGCTTCGAGACCTCGCCCGAGGCTGCGACGAGGGCCAGCAACAGCTCAACCATGCTCTGCCCCGAGGAGGCCGTTGGCCGGGACGTCCAGACAGACAGGACATCGTGCACGATCTGTTCGCCGGTCTTCTCGGGCAGCTGCTTGTAAGCCGCTGCGATGAACTTGACGAACTCTCGCGAAACGTGGGTCGCGCCACTGCCCTCGCCGCCGCCGTAGCTGCCGCTGCGAAAGATCCACTGCAGTGCGCAATTGATCAGGGGGTAGGTGTGGTGCTCATCGAGCCTCGCGTGGCGCACCAGCGAGGTCCAGCTTCTCACGACGAAAAGAAGCCTCGGTGGGGGCGGGGCGCCGCTCGCCAGCAGACTCAGTGCCAGGCCGCGGAAGCAGGTTGCCGCGCGCTCGGTCACGTCCGCCGAGCCCATCCAGTGGCTCTCCGGCTTGCGCAGCTGGAACTTGGCCACGAGCTCGCAAGCCAATAGAGCCTCCTCCGTGCCGCCTCCCACGTCGAGCATGGGCTTGAGACCGCGCAAGAGGTCTTCCGCCTCGGCCACCACGATGTCGTCGGGGTCGACGCGGTCCAGCGCGCGATTGACCGCCTGCAGACTGGTCAGGTCGCGACGCGCAGTGAAGTCGAGGAACCGCTCGTAGTAGTTCGCCGCGTACGCCTCGCGGCTGCTTTTGTAGGTCGGCTCGTTTGGCGAGAATTCTGAGCCCGGAAGCGATTCTGGAGTAGGCAACCGAGCATTCTCGACGAGCTGGCCCATCGAGCGAGTCGGGGGTCTCTAGGCGATTCGCGTCTTCTGTTTACTAAGGGGGAGGGAGACGCGACGTAAATGCAAACCCCTAATTGATTTCGTCAGGAACAGCATCCCAGAGCGCGGAACGACCCGCCGCTCTTCCGAGAATAGTTCGCGCGAAAACTGAAAACTTGACTAGGCATCGGCAAATCGAGGGGACTACACTACATGGCTGGCGCATGCAGGGGTCTTAACCGCATTGAGGCTATCGCTGGCGGGCCGAGCGAGTCGAGGCAAGTCTGGCCATCGCGGGGTTAGGACGCTTTATCTTCTTTCCGCGCGGCAGGATGGAAATGGAGGCGCTCCAGCGGGACCCGCGCTGGGCCTTCCCGCTGTCGTACTGGCGGAAGTCGAGCCCGAGCAGGCAGGACGGGATGGAGTTCAACGAGGAGCTGCTGGGCCAGTCGAAGGGCGTCCAGTTTGTGACGCGCATCGCCACGCAGCTGCGGCTGCCGGCGCAGACGATCTTTGCGTCCACGCTGTATCTGCACCGGTTCTACACGCGGAGCTCGCTCAAGCGGCTGCACCCGTACCAGATCGCCGCGGCGTGCGTGTTTCTGGCGTGCAAGACCGAGGAGACGCCCCGCAAGCTGCGGGACGTGGCCATCGTGACGACGAAGGCCGCGCTGAAGCTGCAGAAGTCGATGTCCGAGGTCGAGCGCGAGCACAAGAACGACGTCGAGCAGTGGGCGCGCGTGATCCCCAGCCGCGAGGACGAGCTGCTGCAGACGCTCAAGTTCGACTTCGCGAAGACCGCGCCCTACGAGGACCTCAACCGCCTGATCCACACGTACGTGGCCGAGGAGCACCATCAGACGCTGGGATCCATGGCCACGGCCTTCATCAACGACTCCTGCCGCACGCTGCTGAGCGTGGAGGTGACCATTCCTGAGATCGCGATCGTGGCCCTCTACTGGGCGAGCAAAGCCGCGTCCGTGGCCATCAGCGACTACGGCGGGCAGAAGTGGTACCTGAAGGAGGACATGGCGCGGTCGGCGATCGTGCAGGCCGTCAACGACATGGTCGAGATGATGGACACCGTGCGCGGCGGCGTGCTCGACGGCCAGAAGTACGAGAAGCTCCAATGATGGGCAACAAAACGAAAAGCCTCACGCCATGGAACGGCGCAGTGTGTCGGCGCAACGCGTCGCGCAGCGTGGCGAGAGGCAGAGCTGAGGCCGCGGGGGCCCCAGCATTATTTATTACTGCATGTACTCATAAGGGTAGCGAGTGAGCTCTCGAGTGAGCTCTCGAGGAAGTAAGTCGTGCTTTCGAGTTTCGCACGCCTATATATTTTAAAAGAATTACATCTGTTACTGGTACTAATAGCTATCCGTGCGCATTGCAGTGCGCGGCGTGGCTCGACCACGCTCAGCCAAGGATCCGTCTGGGTAGGGCGGCTGCATAAGCTGTGCGAGCGTTTGTCAGAGAACCTTTCATGCTGCGACGCATCGGGATCCGGCCGCTCCTGCGAGCGTACAGCACGAGCCCGCGCAGCTTCGACGCGCGCATCCGGAGCCCGGCTCCGAACACATACACGCCGAGCGATCTCGCGGAGAACAAGTACACGAAGCGGCCGGTGCCGCTGAACGTGCAGCTCACGCACCTCGAGCCGATCAAGCTGCCGCCCACGCACGGCCACCTCGTGGCCGAGGTGACGGTGGCGAGCTTCTACGGGCTCAAGGACGTCGAGTTCGTGGCGGACTTCCTCATGCGGGCCGCGTTCTACCTCGGTATCCCCGCGAAGGGCCCCACGCCTATGCCCGGGCGCGTGAAGCGGTGGACGGTGATCCGGTCGCCGTTCGTGCACGCGAAGTCGAAGGAGAACTGGGAGCGGCGCACGTACCGCCGCAGCATCAAGCTGTACGACGCGAACGCGGAGGTCGTGCAGATCTTCCTGGCCATCGCGGCGAAGCACTCGCTGGCCGGCGTCGGCGTGAAGGCCGCCACATACACGCAGGAGTCGCTCGAGTCGCTGGCCAGCATGGACGTTGCCTCGCAGTCCGACCTGCAGAACCCGCTCGCGATCAACAAGATCGATCTCGAGAGCCAGGAGGGCGCCGTGGCGAAGGCGGTCGTCGAGCTGCTGAAGGACCCGCGCTTCGCCAGCGACGAGCAGCTGCTGAGCCAGGTGAAGGAGCAGCTCTCCGACAAATGATGTACATAGAAAAACAACACAACATACTAGTAACTAATGCTGATCGATTGTCTTCGCGTGCTCGCTGTCGCCCAGCGGGCCGAATCGGTGTGCGCGGCAACGGCGGCAACGGCGGCGGCGGCGGAGACGGCGGCGGCGGCTGCGGGCGCTGGACACGCAGACGAGGCCAGGCAGGGCGCCCCGCCAGGGAGGGTCCCCTCGCGTGATGCAAAAGAAAGAAATAAATAGCTGTACATGGGATCATCCAGTAATACGAATAAATAAGCACGAACAGGAAAGTCAAACATTCAAAATATTCGCCAGCGAGGGCGCGCGCGGGCCGCCCGGCGGCGCGGACTCCACCGGAGGCGTGACCTCCTGGCGGGACGGCACGGCGCCGTTGAGCCGCTCCACGGAGCTAAGAGCAACCCGACTCATTTACAGCACTAGCAATTGGTCGGTTTCAATATTGATATGTGGTGAAATGCACTGCAATATTCGCT
>NRDT01000092.1:0-31511 GCA_004124955.1 Starmerella riodocensis
CGCGCTATTTTGGAAACTGCAGTCGCGCAATGCGTTGTAGTGACACGGCGAGCGGGAGCCACCGCGCTGGCGCGGCCACCGCCTCCGGCTCGAGGGCCGCGTCCGCGGCGGCTAGGCGCGGCGAGCCCATCTCCTCGACGCGACCGGGCCGGCGCGTGTCTTCGAGCTGGAGCCGCGTACCGCTCTCCGAGGTGGTGATGCGTGAGCGCGGGAGATGCGGGAAGAGCGAGCGCATCTCGTGTTCGTGCTTCTGCACGAGCCCTGCGACGATCTCCTGGAACTCTTGGCAAAGCAGGCTCGAGTTGCCCTGAGCGCGCAGGCGCTGCTGCAGCAGCGTGACCTTCTCGGTCTCGAGGTCGCGTACCTTCGCCTCGAGCTTCGCCAGCAGCCCGTCAAACTCGCCGTGCTCACCTTCGAGCTGCACGGCAAGCCGCGTCACGTCCTCCAGATTCTTGGCCATCGTGTCGAGCTGCCGGCGCTGCTGCTCGGCGCGGAGCCGCCAATGGGTGGCGGCACTCTTCTCGATGTCGAGCTCGTGGCGCAGCTCCTTAAACACGACGTCGCGCTGCGCCGGTGCAAAATCTAGCTCGCGCGATCGCGACAGCTGCAGCTCGTGCGAGCTCGAGCCGCCGCTGATCGCGCGCTGCTGCTGCTGCTGCTGCTGCTGCTCGCGCAGCAGCTGCGCCTCCTGCTGCTGTAGCGCCAGGCTGCCGCTGAGCTGCTGGACGCGCTGCTCGGCGCCGGTGGCCTGGATCTTGGTCGCCTCAAGCGTATTGCGCATTTCGTAGTGCTCGCGGAACAGCATGTCGAACGCGTTTGTAATATAGGCTACTTTGCCCTGCGGCGCGGGCGACATTGTCGGCATGACGTGCGCGATCTTCTGCACGAGCAAGGAGACCTCCTCCTCGAGCATCGAGGGCGGCGCCGGCGACGCCGCACCACTGCGACTCACGCGCTTGTGCTCCGTCACCGTCGCCAACGACGCCGCATCGTTGGACGCGGCCGACCACTGCCGCTGGTGCCGTGGCGCCATGATCCAGCTCTGCCGGCCGCCTCCAGGCGACACAGGGCGGCCTGCACTGCCGGACGCGCCACTCCGCGGGCGCTCGGCCTGGTGGTTCGGCAACGGCTTGTGCGTAAGCGCGCGCGCCATGACAGCGCTGTGGTGCTGCGTGATCGTCGAGCTGACCGTGTATCGCCGGCGCTCGATCTCAGCGCGCATGGCTTCGAGCTCGCGAATCTTCACGATGGATATTTCGGCCTCCTCGGCAGCCTGCTTGCTGAGACGCTTCTCACCCTTACTTGACGCGTCGGCCGCACCAAGCAGGCGGCTCAGGCGGTTCGCCCCCTTCGCCTGGCCAAACCCTCCCAGCACACTCGAGCGGTTCGAGTTGGTGGACACACGACGGTTCCCACCAGGCGCTGCGGCGGCAGCGAACGCAGCGTCGCTCGTGTGCAGCCGGCTGATCGACTGCGCGGCCTCGCGCATCTTCAGCTCGACATCAAGCCGGTTCACAACGTCGGTGAGCCGCCGTTCCAGAGAGTGCTGCTCAGCGTAGTATTGCTGGAGCTCGTCGGCGCTCAGAATTTGGAAGTGCGCCGCATAGTCGAGCGCGGCCTGGAGAATCAGCGGAGCCTTCGCCGGCGCGCCGGTGCCGTTGCCGCCGCCGCCGCCGCCGCTATCTAGCAGCATGGCCGGCGCGTTCAGGTACTCACGCGGGTCACTCACCGAGGTGAATTCATCGTACTCGCTCATGACGCGCTGAGGAGCCTGTATGCAGACGCTGCCTCGCAAGACTTAACTACCCCTGGTCCTCCTCTCGCTTTACTCAGCTCGCATGCGCGCGCGCGCGTGCGACTTGTGCGTGCACCTCGAGTACACCCCAAGCCCACCGGTCACCACACCTTTCTGCAAGAAAGGCTTCAACGAGTCACGTGGAGCTCGAGGCGAGCGCGATGCAGCATGGAGCAGGTGTAGAAGCTCAGACACGACCACGAGGGGTGGGGAAGGGGCCCTGGCTAATGCAGCTCATTGTGATATAAGCAACGCACCGCAAAACAGAAGCGCTTGTCGTAAAATTAAAAGGAGCAAATCTTTGTACTATGCTACAAGTGTAGCTTAAGCGATATCCTCGTAAAGAGGTAGCACGAACTCACGCATGTTGAACGACCTACAGGGAAGGGAGGGGGAAACAGGGGAGGTTGGGTAATCGAGCTTCAGCGCCGAGCCAATGAACACGGCGTGAGTCAAACGGTCCGCTCCGAACTCACATAAATTTAGGGGCGCAGCTTGCACAAGGTCCATCCTGGCCGCTGCTTATTGAAAGCTCGCAATATAAATGTCAATAAAGTAATACTACGAGTTATAAAGCTGTATAGATCAGCAGTCTAGCACTGCGGCTTCTCGAACGAGACCTGCGAGGCGCCGAAAGCAGAGTTTGCAGAGGCAAAGCCCGAATCAATCGCGTTGAGCGCATCCGTCAGCTGCTTAACCTTATCGCAGTCGTTGGCGAGGGCTCTAATGATGCCGTCAACAATGCCCACTGCGGGGCTAGAGAGCTGCTCCAAGTCGCCGCGAACAAGACCGCTAGCGCCGACCACCTGGAAGTCGCGCGCTTTATGCGTAAGCGAAGAAAGCACATCGGTCACGGCGGCGCCGAAAGCGTTGATATCGTTGACGTCGATCTGCGAATCCTGCACGTTCCTCGCGTCGTTGTGGAGCGAATTGACAGCGCGCGCTAGCGTCGGAAAATAGTTCTGGATGTTCCAGGCAGCTAGGAGACCGTTACGAGAGCTCCACCTGTCGACCCTGCCCTTAAGCACAGAGGCAGCAGAGCTTGCAGCGTTAACATTGCCGGCAAAGTCGGCGCTGACTGAAGTCAAGAGGAGGGCTGCGGTGACAAAAGAGTTGAAGTTCATGTTGAGAGTAGAAGAGAAGAGATGATATTCAATTGAGCGCCTCGTCGCCTCTTATATAGTGTGATAATGGGGACTTCAGCATTGCTACTTACACGGTGCTTGAGCCATGCTTGAGCCCCTCAACGAATTAAGCGGGGTCTGCACGTCGCCTGCAGAAGCTCGAGGGTTCGGGTTTGACAGTTATCGTAGTTACAAAATACACACCCACCTGAAACAAACATGTCAGACTGTTTCTCGCTTAACTTTCAATGGCTAAGTTTGTAATACTGGTGATAAGAGCCAGCCCTGGTAGGCATTCTTCCGAGTGCTTTGCAGAGTTTTGAACAAACGTGACGGCTTCCCTCGCTCTGGTGCTGGCCGACTTCTCTCCCAGATACTAGAGGCCAACCGCAACCCGCTTGAGTACCTGCCAACTCAGGATATGCATACACCCGTACCCCGTTTGGCGAAAAGCCGCCTACTTGATCAGGTATCCGTGATCACGAACACTCTATTGGCTCGCAAATTTGTTCAGCGTGTTCGGAAAATCTAGTTAGGTGCCTCGCTTTTTTTTCAGTTCACTTCAGCCTCACATTAGATTAGCCAGTCATATACTTATTGGCTCTAAGCCACACCGATCGGCGCTACTGATATTGAACAGTGGAAACCCTAATCCATGTATGTTTACACGCCCGGACTTAGCCAAGTGAGGAGAAGGTGATCTTCAGATGAAAGTGGGGAAAAAATTGAAAGTTCACAGCACAGTCATAAGGTATTGTCGTCAAAGTGGGTTTGATATATTAACAGGTCAAATCAGCGAAGCGAGGCTTCTTTTATTAAGTATTATGGCAGTGCTATGAACACCTAGGAGACGGAGAAACCAGGCGATTTTATCGTCCGCAACGTGGGTCAATTTGCAAGTCTTGTGAGCATTAATCGCTGCGGCCTAAGTCATAGAGTGATGGACTTTGCCACGTAGTCGCGACCGCCAGTGCGCCTAGGTTGTGCTCGCGAGAAGCTGATCTAGGGTCGTCGCCGCTCACCGAAAGTCATCTCCACTCCTGACGCAGCCTAACCTCGAGGCACGCGAGGCACCTTACCCTAACGTTAACCGAAAACAGCGATTGATAATCCCGAATGGTTCTCTGGGTCAGCGAGGGCTAGTGGCAAATATATAATTGCAGGCGATGTTTGACGCCTTACTCATTTAGGCGGGTAGCTATAAATCGTATCCGCTCACTTAGAAGGTGGAGGAAACTTAGCTCCCTCAGTCGCTCGATCAACAATGGTGTGATGATCAAGGATAACTAGTGCTTACCGCCCCGCTGCACGACCCACCCTGAACAGGGCGAGCTGCTTGCGATGATTTGAGGGGGGAGGGGGAGCTAGGGGTGGTGTGTACAGAACTGGTGGACTAAGCTAGCTTACAATGCGCTGGTTGCTGTTTATAAGTAAAGGCTGCCGACGAATCAAATGTCAGGCGTGAGAGAGAGGCATTCGCGAGAGAGGCATTCGCGAGTTCAGCTAAGCATTGCGTTGCTAGCTGACGAGTTAAGATAGCAATAAAATGTTGCACAGCAGTACTTGAGAGGGACGGTAATCAGCCTCACAAATGCTCGACCGTTATAGTAAGTATTATGGCTTCATCACCACCACGCAGGCCAGCACACTTTCCAGCCAATTCTAACTAAGAGGCCAAGGTGGTGATAAGCCACGATTTTAAATGGGAAAACTATACATCGAAGATTATAAGCCATTGTCCTCAACCTCACTAATGCTTATGTTGTATTCAGAACTCAATCTGTGGAATAAGCGTTTGGCCGCGTTATTTATATTCCATTAGGTTATGCAATAAATTAATTTCAACGGGCGTAATCCCCCGCTGAGGTTCTCCTGAAATTATTTTGGGCTTCCAACAACAATTATCTTCGAGCTTAGGACTTGCGGAAGTCCGACAACACGGGATAAATGGATTCGAATGCTTGATAAATCTCTTCGCGTTGCTTAGCACCAGTGAGAACGATCTTGCCCGACACGAAAATTAGCAAAACGATCTTAGGCTTGACCATTCGATAAATAAGACCGGGAAACAGTTCCGGCTCGTAGCTGGAGAACAGACCGTGGCTGAAGGCAAGTCCCTCCAATCGAATAGGGAACTTCACGTCGCAGGAGCTGACAATATTCTGAATCTTGAAGTCTGTGAATTTCGCGTTGAACCCCAGTTTCTGAATGATGCGCGCATACTTTCGAGAGGCGAGCTTGGAGTCGTCCTCGCTTTTCGCACCGGTGACGACCATCTTGCCCGACGCGAAGATCAGAGCTGTTGTCTTGGGTTCTCGAATGCGCATAATAACCGCCGCAAATCGCTTGGGATTGTATTCAGCGTTACGCGCGTGCAGCGCGATGGTCTTCAGGTCCAGCCTGCATGCAAGGTTCACCGTCGCGACAATATTCTGAACGGTGGGCAAAATGCCGCTCGAGCCCTCTTCCTCCTTGACAGGCGGAGACTCCCCTCCATTGTTCGTTGGGTCTACTTTCGCCAAGTGTGGTTGGTTCTCTCCCGGAAGCGCTAGACTGTTGGTGAACCGACTGGCCTCTGCGGGAGTTGTGGGGACTCTCAAAGTATCCATTTTGAAGATCTAGCTGGGTGTCACTCAGATTGGAATCTGAGTTTGAAGCAAAGTGGTGGTGCGGCTGTGGCGGTGGTAATCTCGTGGTTCGGCTCGAAAGTGATGTTGAATTCTGGGGCAACAACAAAAACCGCAAGCTAACTATACAATTGAAGTCTGGAAAAAAGACGACAAATCCTTTTACTTCTTCAGGAGGTAGACCAAGTCAATGACACCTCTCTTGTTGTTTACTGGTTTGACGCCAGAACGATCCGAGCCCTCAACGAAACGAAATGAATAAATATATCCTGCGCCTGGGACCTAGGGCAGAACGGATGCAAATCACTACTCTAGCAGAACAAGGCCGTGTGTCCGTGTGAGGGGGCGGCCTTATACTAGTGGGGGGTTGGGGTTGATGTAAGAAGCTAGTATTAGCTAAGCAAACAACAATTATGGACGTCAGATGGGCCCGGGGGGCTTTATATAGTAGTCCGAAAATCTTAATAAGCTGGGCAAGGATATGCATCTTCATGCATGAACGCTCTGTCGACTCCCCCTGCTAACTCCTTTTTAGCGTTTGTTCTATACTTACGAGCTGCTTCGATTTGTGGCGCCACTAAGGCCTTCAAAGCGGCCTTCACGGTGCGCAAGTAACTCATTCATAGCAGAGCTCATTGAAAGGGCATTTGTGCCACGTAGCGCTATGTGCCCTCCCCTGAGCTGGCTGACGGTATCATACAAAAATTTATTGAGAGCCAGCCGACCGTGCAGGATCATCTCCCCTCGCACTCTCCGGACGACGAGTAGGTGTCAACTCTGAGCAGACTCGCGTCGCGGCTCTGGCCGCCGCCGCTCGCATCAAAACGCTCACCTCAATACTTTTCACACAGCGAAAGGGAGTGTAAAGGCAGAATGTAGGGTTTACAAAGTGCCCCTTACCTTCTGAATTTTTTCCTTTACGCTACGTGGCTGCATAGTGTGATCGTGACTAAGTCACAATTTGCATTGCCAGTTTGTTGTAGTCATATGCAGGAAAGGCGAATGAAGGGCTCGCATTTGCGCGTCGCTATTATAGGGCTAAGGGTTGAGATCTAGATATGGCTCCAAGATATTCTCAGTGTGACCCTACCCTTTCCGTGACATGAGATCTGATCCTCTCAGCTGAGAAATGCCAAGCCGAATACCAGCGAAACGACGACCGTTGACAAAGGCTAGGCCCCTGGCTCAGTTATTTCTTCCTGGCCTCATACTGCATTAATCTAGCTACGGGCTCAGCGTGTGAATCACGTGTATGCTAACACCGCCCAGAAATTCTCATAGACCCACGGTCGGAGATAACTAGGAGAAATACCCCCCTGGTTTGGTGAAACCTCAGTATAGATGCCTGATGTTCTCGATGCAGATAGACACTTAGATCGAATTAATGAATCACGCCCCGAATCCCTGCAAGGCCGAATTTCAATCCGCGAAATGGGCTCACGGCTGGTCCGTCATGCCCCGCGCTCTCCCCGCCGTGGGGCGGAAGCTGCTCGGCACGATGCGCACGGCGAGAGCGCAGCCCAGGCGTTTATCTACCCATTTTTCGATGACGTGCCAGAAGAAACGCTTGAGTTCGCGACCAGGACTATCTTGGCGATCATGGGAGACGAGTCTTTCGAGGAAATGCAGCGCAAGGCAGAAGTAGACGAATTACTCGGCACGCCGCTGAGTGGGGTGCAGTTCGACGAGTTGCGCCAAATCTCACAGGAGCACAGGCGGCGACAGGCCTCGCAATTAATTGGTGGCGACGCGGAAATGGATATTGTGAGTGAGGAGAGTGTTGATGGCATGGGGCAGGCTGAAAACTTGGATATGGACGCTGATGAAGACGTCGCTTCGGGCTACACCTCGGGCCTCCTTGCGCCCAACGAAGAAGAGCCCAAATTTGTTGCTCTCAACGACCCAATTAGGCTGCGCGACAAGAGTATTGTGAGGCCGCAAGACGTAGATGCCGACTGGCTGCAGCGAGCGCTGCAGGGCGTAGAAATCGCACCTGAGACTATTCTGAGGGCCATGACTGCTATGGAGGGTGATTCCTACGACACGAAGTTGCGAAAGCTTGACGAAATTCTTGGGCACGAACACTATTATATGGCAATGCTTTTGGCAAAGAACACCACAGTCATCGTTTGGTATACTTTGCTTGCTCAGGCCGATACAGGTACCAAACGAGAGGAAATTCTAGCCACAATTCAGGAGAAGAGCCTGGACATTGAACACATAAGTGCCAGTTATATGGATCAGGACTTCCCTCGTGAGCTTGATTTACAGGTGACGGGACGACCAATTGACGTGCCGCTTCACGAAAACGTCAAGCTTCCCCAGGGATCTACGAAGTTTACAACTCGCGACTATGATCAGTACAACGTGCCTTCCGAGCCAGAGAGCGAGATCAAAGACATTGACTGGCCCCTCCGGGCTATACGAGATTTGCCTGATTTTGCGCAGCCGTGCTTTTCGGGTCTGAAAACGCTCAATCTGGTTCAGTCCAAGGCTTGCGACGTAGTCGCACACACCGACACCAATATTCTGTTGTGTGCGCCTACCGGAGCTGGGAAAACTAATATTGCTCTTCTCGCGCTGGCACGATGTACCCTGCTACAAGGACTGAAGGCGCTCTACATTTCGCCACTTAAGGCTCTCGTTCAAGAACAGGTAGCTGAGTTCAGCCGTCGCTTCTCTCAAACGAAAGCTTCTGTTGCCGAGCTTTCAGGTGATCAAAGCTTAAGCCGGGACCAGCTTCGCGACACGGATATCATCATAGCAACTCCCGAAAAGTGGGATATAGTCAGCCGCAAGGCCTCAAATGCGGACCTTGTTCGCAACATTGGGCTGTTGATAATCGATGAAATCCATTTACTCAATGACGAGACACGAGGAGGCGTGGTGGAGAACATCGTGGCTCGGCACAAACTGGAGACCATGCCTCCCAGACTACTCGGTCTCTCAGCCACTCTGCCGAATTACGAAGAAGTTGCGCGGTTCCTGGATGTTCCCCCTGCGGGCTTGTTTTATTTTGACTCACGGTTTAGGCCCGTGCCGTTAGAGCAGCACTTCGTAGGGGTGACTTCGCAAGGGCCACTGAAACAACTCAAAGTGATCAACGAGGTGTGTGCTTCCAAAGTGAGCGAGATCACTGTCGGCGCAGGACGCCAGGCACTGGTTTTCGTACACTCACGCAAGGACACCGAGATAACTCGGCAATTTCTCGCTGGATCCACCGACCTTGCACTGAATCAAATCGGCACTCATCACGCTGGTCTTGAACGGCAAGCACGTTTTGAAGCAGAGGCGGCATTCAAGGACGGGAAATTCCGAGTCCTTGTCTGCACGGCAACATTGGCGTGGGGTGTCAATCTCCCTGCGGCAGCTGTGATCATCAAGGGCACTCAGTATTACGACCCAGTAAGACAAAGTTGGAGGCAGTTGAGCAGCCAAGATGTTCTGCAGATGTTTGGCCGCGCCGGAAGACCCGGATATGACACCGAGGGTCTGGGGATCATCATCACCACAGAGAAGTATCTTGGATATTTTGCATCTGTTGCGACGTTCTCTCGTCCAATTGAGTCGCATCTGATCGCACGGATCGCCGACTCCATCAACGCCGAAATCGCTGCGTACACGATACAAAGCCTGGATGACGGCATCAGGTGGCTCCGCAGTACGTTTTGGGCAGTGAGAGCTGAAAGCGACCCCGCTACCTATGGTGATCAGTACTCATTGGCCGATGTGGTCCATAGTGTTTTCCTCCATTTGCAAAAGCAAGGCGCGTGCCGCTACGACTACCCCAACGTTCGACCATCTTTCTTAGGAGACGTATCCGCGATGTTCTACATTTCCCCCGCTTCCGTTGCCACGTATGGCTCGCAATTGAAGCCCTGGCTAGCCGACATCGATCTCATCCGCGTGTTTGCGCGGGCTGCCGAGTTCTCAAGCATGACCGTCCGGCAGGGCGAGGCCTTGGAGGTCGAGCGCTTAGCGTCTCTAGTACCAATTCCGCTGAGGGATGATCTGCACACGCCTCAGGCCAAGATAGGAGTCTTGCTGCAGGCTTATATCAGTAGGTTGCCGCTGAACGGGCTCGCGATAAGTGCAGATATGGCCTATATCGCCCAGTCAGCCTCGAGGCTATTTCGTGCATTCTTCGAAACGGCCATGCGGCTGGGATGGTGCTCACTGGCGCTCCGGTCGCACCGACTGTTTCTCATGGTGGACAAAAGGATTTGGTTTACGGGATACTCTCCCCTCAGGCAATTTTTGGACTGCCCCGAAGCCATCATCAGCAGGGTCGAGAAATCGCCGTTACCTTGGCAACGTTACTTTGACCTCGAGGAGAGTGACTTGACAAACGTATTCCGACTCCCCAGCAACGATCTCGGTGGCAACGATCTCGCTCACACCCTTTACAATTACCTCGAGATGTTCCCTCGATTCAATCTGGCAGCGAGATGCCAGCCACTCACCTTTGACTGGCTTTTGGCCACCATCGATGTGGCGGCAGTATTCCAGTTCAACGCGCAGTACCATCAATTGTCAGAGCAATTTCTGCTGCTCGTCGAGGACCACGATAGAAACCTTCTGTACCGGAAGCGCCTAAGATTGAGGGAACTATTGACGACCAGCGGAACGGCGTTTAGCCTACAAGCCTCGATCCACCTCTCTGCTTCGAAAACGTCTAGAAAGTATCCCCCCTATCTGTACGCGCGGCTGATAAGTGAGCGCTGGCTCCATGCTGAGTACGAGACTCCGATCAACATGCGGCTTCTGGTCGCACCCGCGCAGGGCTCTGAGCTATCTACCATCGTTTTCGGTGACGACGAGCCGTCGAAGGACGAGGCGTCTGCGGATGACGCCGAATATGCGAGCGGAACCAGGCATCAGACGAGCCTCGCGCGCTGGCTCAGCCCATTGCTGGTGTCTGACCGCCCGGCGTATCTAGGCCTGCCACCATCGCTGGAAGAGGAAGAGTGCTTCGAGTCGGTGCTGGCATACGCTCTGAAGAAGGGTCAGCAGGTCTTGGTTATTCGAGCCCAGAACGATATTCAAGATGATGCGGGCGACGGTGCCATTAGCAGCTTCGATGCAGAGAATAGCGCTCGAGTCGGTGGTTCAGTGAGGTACATGAACGCTCAAGACGCGGAGCGCTTGAGTCGAGTACAGGCGCGGCTCCATCGCGCTTTGACCGGCGTAGACGTGATAGTTTTGCGGGGCCTGAGTGAGCTTGGGAGCCGGAGCGGCGGCGATCGGCTTGAGCTTCTGGTGACGAGAATCAGGGCCACGAGCCAGGGCGTTAGACTTGTCGGGATCGGCCTCCCAATCGTAAGCGCGCGTTCAGTCGCGCAATGGCTGGGCGCCTCAAAAGCTGACGTGGCGAATTTCGGCCACGATGTTCTGGAGTCTCGACCTGAAGTTGAGCTGCGGGCCGTGGAGTCACCCGGCAGCAACATAGTGGCGTCTCTTCGCAGCGTAAAGGACTATCTTGGCGAGGGCCGCGGGACGTTGGCGATACTCACGAGCTCACGACGAGGCTGCACGCAAATTCGACATGAGCTGCTGATGCAAGGGCTGATGCAAGGAGGCGATCCCGAGACTGTGCACGTATGGACGCTCGGCGAGTGTGCTGCTGGCGTTGCGCGCGGCAAGCTGACCAGGCCAGGGGTCGCGATTGTTCTTGGTGCGGACGAGTTGAGTGCTCGCGACGTCGTATACGCTGTAGCTACGGCGGCTAAGAAGGTGGTTATATTTACAGACCCGCAGCAGCGCGGCTTTGTGGAGTCGTGTCTCGAGAGCAGCTTGCCCTGTGAGAGCCAGCTTCACTTGAAACTGGCCGACGCCATGATTCCCGAGATATGTGCGCACGGTACGTGGAGCCCACAGGAAGCCGTCGACTGGCTGTCGGGCACCTTCCTGTATCGACGACTGCGCGCGAACCCCGGCTACTACGGGGCGCACGACAGTCTGCAGGACTGGGTGAGCGAAGCCGTCGAGTCCACCTTTGAGCATCTCCACTCTGTGGGCGCCGTGTCTCTGAACGAGGAAACGCTCGAAGTCCAGCCCACGGCACTGGCCCATATTGTCGCGCATGATGGCGTCGAGCTGCAGGATGTGGTTGGCGACACCGACGTGACAGAAGGCAGTGGAGACGGGCTCGGCGGGCTCGGCGGGCTCGGCGGCCGCGTTCTGTTGGCATCTGGGCAGTTGCGTGTGTGCGACGCGAGGATCCACTACGCGCTGGCGATGAACGACCTTGAGCGGCTGTTCCGCGCAGTAGACCTGCGGCAAAGCGTGCGGCAGAAGGTGCCTCTGGGCGCGTCGCCGCTGCTGCAGATCCCGCATTTCGACGACGAGATCGTGCTGCGGTGTCACGACGCCGGGATCAAGTCGATGCAGGAGTTCATCGCCATCGAGGACGATGGGCTGCGCAGCCAGCTGCTGGGGTTCGACAATGAAGACGCGCGAATGCTGGACGTTGCCGACTTCGTGAACCGGTTCCCGATCGTAGACATTACTGAAGTTAGCTTTGCCGACGATGCTTCACGGGCGATTGTTACTATTGAGCGAGATATGGAGGAAGAGGAGGTAGAAGACGACGACGGTGAGCCGGGCCTTGGTGACGATAGCGCAATTGCCGACCGACAAGGCGGTGCCGCCGACGCCGACCGCGAAGTCGACGACCTTCAGAGCCCGCGCGCGCAGCCGCGTCCCGCTGAGTCTATCACGGTCAATGGCACTAGCGCGAGCGGGCAAGGCGGTTGGCACCTAGTCATTGGATCTGCGGAGACCGGCGCAATTGCCGGCTACCAGTTTCTGAAAAACATCGACAGATCCACCGTCGGCGTGGAGCTGGGGCTTAGCGGTGCGACGGCTTGCGGCCGAGGGCGGGTGAGCGTATGGCTGATGAGCGGGGATTACCTCGATGCTGACAAGGAGTTTCATGTCAGCGAGGACAGCGCCGGCTGGGCGATAAACCCGACATCGGATCAGCAATGAAGCTCTCCTCGCTGGCGCGGAAGCCGAGCAGCTTTCCCCAACGAGTTTTTCCCCCTTTCCAGGGCCGGCTTTATTGTGTTCACATGCGCCTCCTGCATGGCCGCGCAGTGAGGATGACGCACAGAGTGCGGCGGGGCAGGCCAATCAGGTGGGCGTTTTTCTCCCAGCTCCGCCATGACCCGCATTATGTGGAAACACGTGCGCATGTGAACACGGTCATATGCAAGTGCCGCTACCGGCGATCCCAGCGTTCGGGCCAGGTCAGAGTATATAAGCCACGCCATTGGAGTGCGGTTAGCTTCGGTCCGTCTAGGAGATTGCATAGCAAAAGAAACGCAATATCCCAATTGGCCACAGACGCCACACCCGTTGGTATTTTCCCTCTCCGAAACTCCTCCCAGCGAGCTGCCGAACCATTAACCACACACCGTGTGTTTACTTTTTACCGTACATTGAATAATGGATTTGATCAACAAGGAGGAATTCGCCACGCTGGTTAGCGACGTCAAGACGAAGCTGCCCTTCTACGTGACGCCCGAGGTGCGACGGGCCGCGCAGAGTATTGCGTTCAACCCGTTCTTCTGGAACTTCGTGGGCCGCATTGAGTTCAAGTCGCACTTCCTGACGAAGGCGTTCGGTGGCAACAAGTACCGCGCGTGCTACCTGTTTGCCACGACGGTCTTCCTGCTCGGCCTGCTGCGCGACTACCTCTTCTTCGAGGCGCTGCAGGGCCAGCCCACCGCGCCGTTGCTGGACAACGACCTGGTGAAGCTGCTGGGCATTGTGAGCGCCGGCTCCGGCCACATCCTGGTGCTCTCCTCGATGTGGGCGCTCGGCGTGACGGGCACATACCTGGGCGACTACTTCGGGATTCTGATGGACCACAAGGTCGAGAACTTCCCCTTCAACGTTGTCGACAACCCGATGTACGTGGGGTCGTGGCTCACCTTCCTCGGCGTGGCTCTGTACGAGGGCAAGACCGTGGGCGTGCTCTTGAGCTCGCTGGTCTGGGTCATCTACCAGCTGGGCCTGTTCCTGGAGGAGCCCTTCACGGAGAAAATCTACGCGGCGAAGAACAAGAGTGATTAATAGAGGCCGCCCAACGGCAAAGGCCGCCCAACGGCACCCCTCCTTTGGCACCCTCCCTCGGCTCTTGGTCGTGCGAGCCGGGTGGGGGGGACACGATGTAGCCCTGTGCATGATGCATCCCATAAAAATACGGCGCGGCCGGTTTGTGTTACAACGACCGGCCGCGCGCGCAAGGAGCGTTTCGCGACCTTGGCTACTCGCCGACCGCCGCCAGCCCCCTCTCCGCTTTTTTTTATTTCTCCTGTTCATATTTAAATACGACTACGCTACAGGTTTTTTACATCGCTGGCCGAAGGCTGCCTCTTTCCCATGCCGAGTCTGCGGCATTTAGCGGTAGAAGCGGTAGACGCTAAGGGCAATTAGGCGGATTAGGTCGGAACAAGTTGGATTAGGTATGCGTCTCAAATAACGGTCGCACCCACCTCTGCGTGGAGACTTGGAGGGCTCGTCCACACAGACACAGGAGGTGGCGCACGAACCAAACCGAACGCCAAATAGCGAGCAGTAGCGAGCAAGCCACCGCAACCGTCAAAACGCGAACAGGTTCGACGCGCACTATTGCCGTCCCGCCCTCTCCGTTTAACGTTGGCCGGGCGGCGGACGCGCGCCAAGCCACATTAGGGTTCGCGCGCGCGAACGGCCGCGTCCTTTATGCCTCGTGAGATCATCACTATAGGGGCCGGCCAGTGCGGCAACCAGCTGAGCGCGAGCTTCTGGGAGAAGCTGTGCCTCGAGCACGGCATCCAGGCGGACGGGACGCTGCGCGAGGCGGCCACGCCCGTGTACGACCGCAAGGACGTGTTCTTCTACCAGAGCGACGACGCGCGGTACATCCCGCGCGCCGTGCTGCTGGATCTCGAGCCGCGCGTCGTGCAGAGCGTGGCCACGAGCGAGTTTGGCGGGCTGTACAACCCCGAGAACATGTTCACGCCCGAGAACGGCGGCGGCGCGGGCAACAACTGGGGCTCCGGGCACGTCCAGGGCGAGCAGAACATGGAGACGATCATCGACATTCTCGACCGCGAGGCCGAGAACTCGGACTCGCTTGAGGCCGTCATGCTCATGCACTCCGTCGCGGGCGGCACGGGCTCCGGCCTGGGCTCCGTGCTGCTCGAGAACGTGCGCGACCACTTCCCGCGCACGATCGTGCAGACCGTCTCTGTGTTCCCGAGCTCGGGCGCGCAGGCCAGCGACGTCGTTGTGCAGCCCTACAACTCGATGCTGGCGCTGCGGCGGCTGGTTGAGAACGCGGACGCCGTGCTCATGTTCGACAACAACGCGCTCATGCGCATTGCCGGCGACATGCTGCGCCGCCAGATAGGCGGCGTGCGCATGGACGGCGGCGAGGGCGGCGCGGCCGGCGGGAGCCCGACGCTCGCGCAGACAAACGCGCTCGTGTCCACCGCGCTGCTGGCGGCCACGGCCACGATCCGCTTCCCCGGCTACCTGTACAACAACTGGACGTCCGTCCTCTCAGCGCTCGTGCCGGTCCCGGCGTACCACTTCCTGACAGCAAGCTACACGCCCGTGCTGCCCCCCAGCGCCGCCGCGGGGGGCCAGCAGTCGCGCTTCGTGCGCAAGACGACCGTCACCGAGATCATGCGGCGGCTCGTGCAGCAGAAGAGCTCGATGCTGGCCGTCTCGCCGACGGCGCACAAGAACGCGCGCTACCTCGCGATGCTGCGCGTCATCCAGGGCGCGTTCGACGCCGCGGACTACCGCAAGCGCCTACTCGGCCTGCGCGACCGCGAGGAGCTGCGCTTCGCGCCGCTCTTCGTCAACTCCGTGCAGCTCGCCGTCGCGAAGCGCTCGCCGTTCGTCGAGCAGCAGACCAAGCTCAGCGGCCTCGGCCTCGTCAACTCGACCGCCGTGGCCGACGCCTTTGCGCGCACGCTCAACCAGTTCAACCGCCTCTACACGCGCGCCGCCTTCCTCAACGAGTACCGCAAGCAGCCCATGTTCGCGGACAACATGGACGAGTTCGAGGAGGCGCGCAACGTCGTCAGCGACATCGTGCAGCAGTACAAGGGGATGGAGCGCGACGAGACGCCCGACGACGTCTTCCACAAGGCCTAGCCCGCGCCGCCGCCCCGCCGCATATTTATTTAACGATCATCTAATGCATATACTGGCCCGGCGAGCCGCTCCGCGTCGCCGCGCTGCCTACCTGTCTCCGTCCGCTCTGCGCTCCATGCGACGCTCCATGCGACCCTCTCGGCTTTTAATCACTGCAGGACAACGGTCGTGCAGCCGGTACTGCAACCGGCACTGCCACCGGCACTGCCACCGGCACTTCAGCCGGCTTTTTGATTTGGATTGCGTCCGGCAGTGCGTCCGGCAGTGCGTCCGGCACAGGCACGCGCGCCGACCTCGAGACACGCGAGAGTCGAGGGCGTTGGTTCGCGGGAGTAGGTCTCCGGCCCGGCGTAGGGTTGGTTGCCTGTAAGGGCAGGCGGAGGGCCGGAGCCGAGGACTGTTCTCAGGAAGCTTCAGCGCAAGATGAGCGAAGTCAAAGTCGGGATCATCGGCGGCACGGGCCTCTACAACCTGGACGGCCAGCTAGAGGTCGAGAAGACGGTCGAGGTCGACACGCCCTGGGGCAAGCCGAGCTCGCCGATCACGATCGCGCGCACGAAGCTCGGCAAGCGCGTGGCCTTCATCAGCCGGCACGGCGCGAACCACCAGTTCTCGCCGTCCACGGTGCCGGCGCGCGCGAACATCGCCGCCCTCAAGAGCCTCGGCGTCGTCACCATCCTCGCGTTCAGCGCCGTCGGCTCGCTGCGCCAGGAGCTCGCGCCGCGCCACTTCGTCGTGCCCAACCAGGTCATCGACCGCACCAAGGGCGTGCGGCCCTCGAGCTTCTACGGCGAGGGCCTCGTCGGCCACGTCGGCTTCGGCGAGCCCTTCGACCCGGCGCTGACCGACCTCGTGGCGCGGCTCACGCGCGGCGTGCTCGACGCGCGCGGCTACCGCGTCCACTCGCCGCTGTCCCTGCAGCGCGACGTCACGCTCGTCTGCATGGAGGGGCCGGCCTTCTCGACGCGCGCCGAGTCCAACATGTACCGCGCCTGGGGCGGCGACGTCATCAACATGTCCTGCCTGCCCGAGGCGAAGCTCGCGAAGGAGGCCGAGATCAGCTACCAGATGGTCTGCATGTCCACGGACTACGACGCCTGGCGCGTCGACGCGGAGCCGGTCACGGTCGAGACCGTGGTGAGCAACCTCAACGCCAACGCCGAGTCGGCGAAGGCCGTCCTGGGCGCCGTCCTCGACGAGCTCGTCGCGGCTAGCGAGAAGGGCACGGTCGGACAGGCGCTCAAGGGCAGCATGAAGTTCGCCGTCAGCACAAAACCCGAGGCGCGCGCGCCGGAGATGCTCAAGCGCCTCGAGTTCCTCCACCCTGGATACTACTCCGCGGCCGCGGCGAACACGCACAAAGAATACTAGCGCTTTTTAGACACACATTAATAGAAATTCTACGTTTTAGTTCAAGAGAAAGAGCGCACCCAGGCGCACAGCGCGAGACGCGCGCGTGCGCGGCGCACGCGCGCCGGCCGCTAATTTGGTAAAGGCCATGCGCGTGCGTGCAAGTTGGCTTGGCCAAATTGGCTCGGCTGGGCTCGCGCACCCCGGCAGTTAGCGTACATCGCGGGGATTATGCGCCCCACCATTTCGCCAGTGCCTGCTCGCCAATCTATACCCTGCGAACTTCAGCCGGTCTCCAGCCATGAGCATTTTATTGCGGGAGTCGCGGCGATCCACCCGCCTGAACCCTTATCTTATCAGCGATAACCGGAGAAACCCTGAGCGTGCCTCTCTGACCCTGGGCACGCCGCTAGGGCCGCCAGGTCGCATCCTCGACCACCAAAGGACTGCCAGGCTGCCAGCCTGTGCCTCGTCCTCCCGTACCTGTTCCTGCCTAGGTGAACACCACGGTCTTCGCGGGCTCAACGCCGCCGCTTAAGGACGACTCGACCCAAATTAGCGCCTCAGGCTGGGAGAGGGGGGGTTGGAGGGCAGCAGGGAAGCTGGCGGCCCTGCGCGAAGATCGCGCTTGCGGGCGCAGCCTTATCAGCGTGCACCGCGGCGCCTTAGCAGCGTCTTCAAGCAGGGGAAGACTACATGTGGTGCGGCATTTCATTACCTTATCGGCCGCACCCACACTCCTTATAAGTCTCAAGGGCAACTTCCTCCACGCGCGCAGCAATTCGAAGGGGAAGGGGTTCGCACCGTCCCAAGAGGCAGATTCGATACAGGGCAAGGGCGTGATTCAACTGAAGAATTTCAAGTTTCAAAAGCAGGTAGGCGCCCGCTCTGATTTTCTTCTTTTCCCTTTGTTGGTTGTTTCTTTGATTTTGCAAGACTGAGAGCCCTCCACCACACGCCTGCCCACCATTACTTGCTGACCCAAAGTTGCGTGAGCTGCCGGGTCGTTCCCCTACCGGCATGAAAGAGATTGACAATGACTATATTCCTGGCACTGACCAAGTGTTCGTGAACAATGCAGACTCGGAGGACCTGATGCGCGACGGCGACATCGTCCTGGTCCCCCAGCCGACCATCAGTCCGAACGATCCTCTGACTTGGTGCAATGCCAGAAAATATACTCAGCTCGTCCTCGTGCTGATCTGCACCGGGCTCTTCTCGGCCACGTCGAACTCGTGCGGGGCCGCACAGGCCGGTATCCAGGCAGACCACCCCGAGATCTCGGACAGCTCGTTCAACACCGCCGACGGACTGCTGTTCCTGGGCATTGGGTGGTGGACGCTGCTCAGCGCACCCAGCGTGTACCTTTACGGCTCGCGGCTCGGCTACCTCGTGGGGATCGGCCTGAGCGTCGGTGGCAACGTATGGTACGGAAGCTCCAGCTCGACCTCGGACGTCATCTGGTCCCAGCTGTTCATCGGTGCCAGCGAGGCCGTCACCGAGGCCGTTGTCCAGCTCTCAATCACACAGGTCTTTTATCAACACCAGGCGCAGCTCTACATCGGCCTGTATGTCATGGCCATCTCGGTCGGGACGTTCCTGGGACCGCTCATCGGCGGCGTGATCGCGAGCAACATCGACTGGCACTGGGTCAACTACGTCGCGGCCATCTGCTCTGCCTTCTTGGGCCTGCTACTATTCTTCGGGCTCGAGGAGACCTACTTTGACCGCGCACACTTCACCAACCAAGGCTTCCAGAACGATGCAAGCCACACGCTGGATGCGCAGGAGCTCAGCCGCCAGACGAGCAGCGCAATTGGCAGCAACACGTCCTCGACCTCGCTCGACCGCCCGGCCGACGGCGACGACTCTCACGAATACATGCGCACCAAGTTTGAGGAAAAGCAGTTCTCGAAGGAGCGCACGAAGGAGCGCACGAAGGAGCGTGTCAAGGAACACACGCCGCGGTACTCGGCGGCGAACGCCGCAGGCGGTGGGGCAGACGCACACGGCCGGAGGCTTAGCACGGGCCAGAGCATGGAGCCCGTTGCCTCTTCTTACCGCATGGAGCCAGTGGTCTCCGCGTATCGGCCCGACATCGTGGACGAGGACAAGCAGAGCACGGCAGACAAGCCCAAACCGTACTGGCGGCGCATTGCCGTGATTACGCCAGCGGTGAACCTCAGAGGATTCGGCTTCAGACAGTACGTCAAGCGCGTGTTTCTGTACCTGCAGGTGCTTGCGTTCCCGCCAGTGCTGTACAGCGGCCTGCAGTGGGGCGCACAGGACGCCTGGCTGTCGTTCTACATCGACCTGGAGGACAACTACTACTATGGCCCACCGTGGAACTACTCGGATCTGGGAGTGGGGATCATGAACGTTCCTTGCTTGATCGGCGCCATTATCGGGTGCATCTACGGTGCCTGGTTTAGCGACTGGTTTGTGAAGTGGCAGACGAAGCGGAACAACGGAGTGCGCGAGGCGGAGATGCGGCTGTGGTGCCTGCTGCCAGCAGGACTAATCTCCCCTGCCGGCATGTTTCTCTTGGGCATCGGCACGGAGCGCCACTGGGCCTGGTATGCACCGTACGTAGGCCTGGGCTTTATCGGCTTTGGCTGGGGCTGCTGCGGCGATCTCAGCATGAGCTATCTCGTTGACTGCTATCCGGAAATGGTTCTCGAAGGCATGGTCGGCGTTGCTCTGATCAACAACAACATCGCGATGATCTTCTCGTTCGTCGTCGACTACTGGACGGAAGCCATTGGACCGGAAAACACCTTCATTAGCATCGGCGTCCTCAACTTCTTCTTCGTCTTCCTGAGCATCCCGATGATTTTCTTCGGAAAGCGCTGCAGAATCTGGACCCGCGGCATGTACTTCCGCTTCGTCGAGGCTCGCGACAGCCTCGACGCCAGCTAGAATACAAATCGGCACTTCAGTGTATGTACGAACATATTTATTTACCTAACCGTTTGGTTTATTATAGGTACTTGTGAAAGGGCGCAAACAATCTGGACGGGCGCGGGTCCCGCCAGTGGTGCGTGCGTGCGGTGGGGGAAGGTCTAAGCGCTACGTCGCTTCATGCAATGGCTCAGGCGCACGCACACCCAAAAAAATTGCATCTCGGCTAGAACCTGGGGGACTCGAGCAGGCGGCCTGGCCCAACGGGCCTAGCCCAGGTGATGAGTAAGCGAGATAGCAGCTCTATCTATCAGCATCCTTCTCGCGCTGGGTCGAGTAGTAGCCCGCACACCTTGAGATGACACGTTACATGCTTGACGTGGCTGCCCACCATCGCGCAATGGCGAAATCGCTCGGAGGGGAAAGAGGAGCTTTCTAATTACTCGTGAGCACGTTTGATGGCTCGTGAGACATAAATTTATAGATATCAGACTTTATTATGTGATACATCAAGCACCGAGTTGTGTCTCAAATAAATAAATGCTGAGAAGATCAGCACACTAGCTTGTCAAGCTCGCTGAGGCCAAGAGACTCCGGCGACGAGTAGTCCGACAGATCAAGGTCGGAGCCGAAGCGCGGTGTGTCGAGCATCGCGGGCGATAGCAGCTGGCTCTCCTGGCTAGGCGAGACGGCAGGCGTGAGTGTCGAGGTGACAGTGTCCAACCCGACCATGTCATAATAAAGGTTGACCTTGGGAAGCTGCGGTTGCTGGTGCTGCTGATGCTGCGTGGTGGGTGCTCTCATAAGCGCCTGCGCTTTTGTGAGACCAGTAGCGAACTCGTTGGTAGGCGGAGTGTCTGGGCATCGCGGCGGCGAGTCCTTCCTTCCATGATCTTGAGGCTTCGCTCCAACCTTGGGGATCGTACGGTCCGGCAGAGAGTCAATTGAGTTCTTCCTGCTCTTTAAGACGGGCCATGGTGCGGAAGTCCCTGCATTGTCTTCTTCTGATGGTGTCAGCGGTTCGTTCAAGTGGTCCCCGCTGCTATGTGGCTCGTCGCCATGCAAAGTTAGAACCTCTGATTCAGAGCGCTCTTCTTCGCTATGAGAGCGTTTCTTTGATTCCTGCTCAAGCCTATCTGAAGTGTCCGTATCTCCCACACGACTGGGTTGTGGTTCTTTGCTGGGTGGGGAGTATTTGTAAACGAGTCGTCTTGGGACCTCGCTGCTCTGGCTGCGAGTAAGTGGAAGTTCTGCCAACTGGTCGTTATTTGGCTCGTGCGAGTCATTGTGGCTTCGTCGGAATACCGCATTGAGTTTGGAGGACAGAATTGAGGATGAGATGCCATTGAACCCTGGGGCGACCTCTTTATCTAGCTCGGCAGCGAGCTCTTTCGTAGTCATGCCTTCAGGTGCGACACTGCTGAGAACCTTGACACACAGAGAGACCAGTAGTGCGTTAGGGTCGTTTGAGTTTATGCTTGTTGAGACCATTTGCGAATGTCAACTCGTCTGTAAAAAATATGCCACTACGTCACACGGGTTTTTGTGGACGGGAGAAAATGTATGCAATAGATATCTTGCCCAAGTGTGGTAAAGGGGTTCTTGAGAGAGGACCGTGTTACTAATCGCACAATCGAATGAATTTCTCCATCTGCAGCAGGTCTATAAGGTATATTTTATGTCTAGGAATAAAATCAGCTGATTTGTGACGTTTAATCATCTGCAAGACCAGGGCTGTGATAAGAGCTATGAATGTATGACTAACATTCAGGTTGGGGCTTTCAACAAATCAGACGCTTGAGGGAGGGTTAAATCGATTTCCCTTCACTTTGTGCGAATCGAAGAGGGTCGTAAATTAAAATTGGTTTAGTAGCTCAGGTTAGCAACTTAAAAAGTTCTGCACGCTCATAAGTCCTAGTTGCATACATACATTATGAGTGACGTATTCAATTATTTAGCTGGCCATATATTATAAGACAACGGTAAGGTGGACTAAAGCCGCAGCTTACATAACTAAATGATTCAGCTTACCAGGACCTAGGGTAAAAACAAATACGGAACGGATGAGGTGGCATTGATGGCGATTAGCAAACAGAGCACCGATAGAGCTCATGTGACCCAAGCCCTTCGAAACACACTGATTGCTTGATGGCCTTAGACTGGCTGCTACTCAACAGCATGCGAGCCCTTGCCTGCGTGCTTTTGCGGAACGAGTTCGTAAGCCCGCTTAAAGTTGAAAAATATTCTTGGCAAAGAATGCAAGATTGCACCAAATAAGTACAGGCTACTTAGCAGTTATAGCAAGATTTTTACAGTATCCTCACAATAAAATCAAATATTTCCCGGTGTGGGTGATCTGAAGTGACCGGCTTTTTCCCATAATATTTTCCAGTAGAGACGATTATGTTTTGTTATTCCGTCGCGGCGAATATGTAGATACCCCACTCCGTTGAGTCCTCTGCACTCATGCTGTACGAGGATCAGCTGATCTTATTGTTTATTCGTGAGCCCACATACTCATTACTCAACGTTCCTGACTAACGCATCTAGCATAATTTTGCAAGACATGGCGTGCTATTAAGGACGGCGAGTGACGTCCTCATATCGTGGCAGGGGTTGTTCGCCTAAAAATAAAAAAGCTTTGAGGTGGACTGCAGAAAGGCAGGTAACAAGGTAGCAGCCCTCTCCATGCTCCGAGTTTAAGGTTTAATCCGAATATGTGTTAAGCACGTTGATTGATCGCGAAAACATATAGTATTTATTAGTTGAACCGCACACGGATTCAAAGACTTGCGGTGGGCCCTCTATCTTTACTTAAAAGAGGGCCATTGACCATAATTCATAAAATTTCATTAGGACCACCCCACCATTCCGATTAGTTCCCCCTCGTCATCCTCAATAGACTGTGCGAGAGTGAGAGCGGCGGCGTGTTTGTGTGACTCGTAGCTCAACTCCGCCATACTACCTATAGCGGCCTATTTGGGCTCGACAAAATTGAAAGAGCCACTAGGCAGCATGAATCCTGGCCCCTCGGGTGTTAAAGGCACGAAGTACGTTTGAGGAGAGGGGTAGTTATCATCGGGAGATGCCAGCTCGGACTCTACTGGCGAGATTGTCCCGCACGAGTCGAAACTTACCTGCCGTGAGCGTATGGGGGTGGATGGCTCGTCGAAGTTACTTCGCGAACCGTACATGGGTGTGTAGCATTCGCCAGAGCCTACATGGTTGGAGGCCGAGAGCATGCTGAAGAACTCAGCGAACACCACGGAGGCAGAATTCTGTGCCCCTGAAGCGAAGCGCGACGCACATTCCGAGGGCGGATTTGCAACAAGAGCGACCAGCGCATCAAAGCAATCCTTAGAACAGCCCTCAGGGAATACTGGTGCCCACCCACGGGACTCCAGAACGTCCAAAACAATCGCTGCAACAGCCACCGCAGACGCGGCTACGACAGAAGGTTTGAGTGCCACTGTGTCCTTGGAGAACATCGCACACTCGCAAGCATACAGAGCCATCGACCGCACAGTGGAGTATTCTTGCTGGCCGAAGGTGGGACCTAGCTGACGCGCGACTTCGCCAACGCTCAGATCGACGAAGTCCTGAGATGTAGCAGCAAGTATATCCCATTCCAAAGTGGCCAGTACATGAAACTCCATCTCACAGAAGGTGCGCTCGGCATATATATCAGCACACAAGTAGGCGAGAGTAGCTGTAGTGGGGACTCGATTCTTGTCATCGATCGTCTTGGCCGCGAGCCACAGTGAAACACAACCTAGAAGCTGATAGTGGCGAGCATACACAATGCGACGAGACATGTACCTGTCGAGAATACTCACAGCAAGAGCAAGAGTTTCTGGTTGCAGCTCGAGTGCAGCCTGCGCCTGCGCCAGGAACTCGAGAAGCTGGGGGCGCATTTCCCAGAAAACCTGTGGTTGTGAGCTTAACAAGCGTATGTTGGGCTGCTTGCGCGACTCATTCGATCTTAGCGATGCCGCTATGTCGCTTTCGAGCTCAACGAGAGCGAGGTGAGCGGAGTTTATAACTTCAGTCATCGTTTGTATTATGGTGAGTGGAGGACCGTGTGTCGGTATGGGTGCGTGTGCGTGATAGAGCTCGTCAAGTGAGAGGCACAAGTATCAACTCGTCTATCTTTGATCGAAGGCGACGAGCAGAAGCAACCTGGGAAAGGCTTGGATGCTTGCCAAGGTCGGACAATGGCCCAATGAAGATGATCAGGGGAGAAGGGGGTAGAACTGTACAGAGACCAGCGGGCCAGTGTACGATTTCCAGTATGTTAATAAATATGAACGGAAAGTTGGGGTCAAGTTGCTTCGACTTAACGAAGAACCGAAGTCACTCTCCTGACTTGAACCGAAGTTTGAGCTGGAATCGAAGGGGGGCCTGCGGGTAACTTGAACGGTATATATTTCGGTCTTCAGATTGTTAATCTTCGTTTTTGCCTGGTCCCGCATCCTTGACGCAGTCCGAGGGTAAGGGCTCAGGTATGCAGGCGGGCACGGGCGAGAAGAGTAACATTTGCCTGAGGGAATCAGTGTATGTGTGTGCACGGCCTCCAAGAGGCTGTACATAGTGGTATAAATGCTGTAGTGTCTATAGTTGTGGCTTTACTGATCAACAAGTGCTCGTGCCCTCGCGCTCGCGGATCTTACACGCGGAGCCTAGGGGCCTCGCTATAGGAGCCGGCTGGTTTCGCGGATGCCTACGTAATGTAATTGGAGATTAAGCACACACAAACTACCAAAAGATGGAGAGAGGGTACAATGAAAAATTTGACAGGTCCAACCGCCATGGAGAGCCCCTGGGGCCCATTCAGCTGCCATTTGGCCGTGCACTGGAAAAAGGGACTATAATTTATTTAGTTATGGCGATTATGGTCTGAACTAGCTTTGAGACTTGCTTTCGATTCCGCATCATGTGACTCGTGTCACCCTTAATGCATATGAAGCGGGTAATTTGATTAGAACCGGCTACACCATTACATTAAAAATCTTCAAAACCCTGTCAAACTACCCTTCTATATCTGATGCAGCTGTCATACAGTGGACCTAACCCTCTGATACTGCCACATGGCCATTCACAATGGCCTCAGCCACTCGCAGCCTAACCCCCTCCGTGGCCACGGCGTAGCCTTGGGGTGCGGAGTCGCTCGGGCTGAGGTAGCATCAACGGTAAGAGATGATAATTCCGGAAGCGCCGTGGCCGGGTGCTCATAGCTTAACCCCTCCTGCGGCGACGTTTATTTACCTGATGATCCTTTGAAGGACGTCAAATTTTTTGTACATGATGTCTAAGCTGGGTTAATACGGACCAATTATGGGTGCCCATCCACGTTTCGCTTCTAATGAAAATTCATTAGAGGAGGGAGACGCGTCATAAGGGTCACTGAGCATGCGTGAGCCCTTTGGACGTTCCCGATCGGTTCGATGAGGGGCGGGAGCTGGACCTGTATGCCGCCTCTCTAGGGCAGCGGTAGATCTGCATATGTCCACCCATAAAACTCGATGGGGGCCTGAGCTCAAAGCCTTAATTCTAAAATAACAAGCTGAGGCTCGCAGAATGTAAGACAACCATTATGCTCGGAAAATCTGGCTTTGCTTGGCCGCCTTGTATGGCCGCCGGCTTTAGTTACTCGCCAACTTTGCCAAGAGTCGCTGGCTTTCGTGACCTGTAGGGTCATGCACACTGTATGCGTCTGGGTAAGGTCATATGTTTTTACCCGTCTGGTCTAATCCCTCAAATGTCACAATATGTCACTCCTGCGCAGGCTGCAGGGGGCGCGTTCGGACAAGCAACAGGTCCTTAAGTCGTATCTACTTAACAAAACAATGATGATAGCAAGAGGGGCTCTGCTAAATGCCGAATATAGACTCTAAAACAAGGCTTTTCACCATGGTGACAAGCGGCTAAATTACCGTCGTGATGTGTTCCCAGGTCATGCTGAGTCAAGTCTCGTCAAAGGTGCCCAACGTCATTTCGACACCGGCGGATAGAGGGCTCGCGCGGCCGATCGAGCGGGTATTAGCTCAACCGGCGAGCGCGACACCGCGCCCAGGGCAGAGAACTGCTTGCTCGGTTGCTAGAACTCTATGAGCGCTGGAGAGAGTAACTTAGCCGGCCCCTTCGTCATCAATATGATCCTCAAGTTCCCGGGAGGGGCGCCTGAGCGGGGTTAGATTCGGATCACGGTATGTAACCACTTCACAGTCAGACACGTAAGGGGGCAGCCGGAAATTTCACTTACCGCATGAAACTCCTGGTCGTACAAATCGAGCAAGGGATGATGACTTGGTAAAACAAGTCTCAGATTGTTTCAAAAACTTACTTCACGCTGACAAAAATGGTGCACATGAACATATCATAGAATTCTGTTTTGGTCCTTCCATAGGGAAACGAGGGCGTCATGCCCTTAGCTCAGAAGATCGCTTTGTATTTCTCTGACTAAAAGTTGAACCACAGGCTTCAGCAAACTTGTCACTAAAGACGGCCTGCAAAGGCTGGCTACTATGTATAACTAGTATCTCTCAAACTAAATGCGCTACTCCAGTAGACTCAGCAAAGAGAAGGGCGCTGAAGCGGCTTTGTGTAGGCGCTCGTCCGCTTCAGATCCTTGCTGAGGTCTCTCCGTGTCGCGACCAGCGCTAGACTCATGGAGAAGGGACATCAAGGTGGAGTCAATCTGTGCTCTAGCCTTTGGAGCAGATTTCGATACGGGCTTGCTGTCCGTCGTTGGTCGCGGGGAAGCCACGGCCTCGGCTTTTGGCTCTGTGGGTTTAGTAGGTGGTACGGAAGAAGAGTTGTTTCCTGGCTCCGCGGATTTCCCATCCATCTTAGCCTTGGCTTCCCGCTCCTTCTGCGCGACCTCTTTGCGCTTCGCTCTGCCTTGAGCAGATCGCATTGCGCTTTGAGTCTGGTTTCTCGGCGCAAAGGAGCTCCTCTGAGAGGCTTCAGTCGACGTGACCGCGTCTCTTTCGACAACATCAGCACGCTCCGCGTCCAAAAGCTCTTCCACTTCACCCGTAAGCATGTGCTCCAGCTTCAATATAGCAGACGGGTCCTGCTTCCGGCTGGGCGCTGTCTCTGTCCCCTTCTCTACTGAGGCGGTGAGCTCTTCAGTTGGGATCGACAGAACTGCAGAAGGCACGGTGAGCGTACGAAGCTGTGCTTTGGTCGAGTTCTTAGCTGATTGGTGCCCCTTAGAGACTCTTTTCTCGTTTGGCGTATTGCGGTGCTTTGCGTTCAGGTTCTTTTTCGAGGGCCCATTCCTCTCGTGATTGCTCTCCGTGGACCTTTGGCTGGAGGTTTGGCTCTGGATTGGAGGGACAGAGGCCGGTGACGATGCGTTTGCAGTGCGTTTCAGCTCTGCATTCCTGAGCGGCTCGGACAGCCGCTCGGCACTCTGTGCGTCCATACTAGGATTCAATAAGTCCAGCAGTGAGGCTGCTGCGGGCGGCTTGTCAGGAACTTCTTGACTTCCTGGAGATCTAGCGAGTGGCTCATCTTGATGAGCTGCTGGCTCATCAGCTCGCACCTTTGGTTGCGGTGGAGCAGTGGGCGGGTGGAGAAGCCCTAGCAAGGCGTTCGAGGCATCTATATCGTGCGAGGGGGTGGCTTGGGAGCTCTGTTTGCTAGGTTCTTTTCTATGTTCCTTTGCAGAAGAGGTTGTGCCCGTTTCCTCCTGAGGGATCGTCTTTGCCGCGCTAGTATCGCGGGGAGGCACAATGTCCGGGTGAAGCAGACCCAGGAGAGCATTTGTCGTCTCCAATTTCGTCTCACTAGGGCCGCTCGGCGCTTTCTGGGTTGGCTGAATTTCCTCCAGGCTGTCTGAAGGCTTGCCTTCGGAGGTTGGCCCCTGTGCCTCCTTGGGGCTGCCGGCAGAAGCGCTGGCTTGCTGCTGGGGCCAGGACTGCGGCGAATTAGTGTTGCCCAGTAGAGCCATCAAGGTCGCGCCCGGCGTAGTGTTGAACAAAGAGCTCCTTCGTCGATAGGAGCTAGGCCCAATGGGACTCGCATCGGTTGCCAACAAGCCCGGAAACTCAGGTTTCTGCTCAACATCAAGCGTCGGCAACTCCGGGTCTTCTTGCTGGCGCGAGGGCCTGCGCTGCCGGGGAGACGTGGCAGTGTCAGGGCTTTTTGGCGACTCTCTTACATTGTTGTGGCGTGGAGTTACTGGGGGAGAGCTTTGAGAAGTGTTGACGCCGTTCGCCCTGTCCTTCTCGGAGCTTGGCTTTGACTCTGCACGCTTGGAACCGATGCCACTGTCCGTGCTTGGCAGTGCGGCGTTCGGAAGAGCGTGTTCGGAAGAGTCCCTGCCAGAGAGCGGCCGTGGGGACGTCGACGACACTGGGTCTGATCGCGTATCAGCGCTGCTGGGACCGTTCAGCAGGTCCATAAGGGAGGCTGAGTCTGCGAGAGGGGGCTTTGGCTTGGCGTCCTGCGGCGGGGCGACCGCGGCCTTGTTACGGCTCCCTCGGCCGGGCTTGCGGCGGCCGGTGTCTGGCTTTTTCGGTTCCGCGCTCTCAAGCCGCGAGCCATCCTTCGACGGTGTTTCTGGCCGGGTGTGCGGCGCAGCTAGCGGGGTAGTTGCGGCGGGCTCGCCGCGAAGCAAACGCTCTAGCGCGGCCTCAGGTGCGGCTTCATGTGCGGCTTCGCGTGCAGCTTCATGTGCGACTTCGGGTGTAACTTCCGGTGCTGGCGCAGCGGCGAGCGCGGCGCGTGGCTGCGAGTGTCTCTGTCCCTTCGCCTTCTGGTCTTTGCGGCGGGGCTCTTCCGAGGCAGGCGCCGGTTTCGAGTCCCTCGAATCGGGCTGTGAGGGATCCGCAGAATCAAGGCCGAGCAGGTCGAGAAGGCCTGGCTTCGCATTGTTGGGTTGATCGAGCTGCGGCGTGGGACGCTGCGCGGCGCGGTCCGAGTGCTCGCGAGCGTCCATGGGCCTGCTCTCCGCCTCATTGTCCTCTTCGTCGTCGAGGAGATCCATGAGCGGGTTCTTAGAGCTGTGGTGCAGCTCCGGCTTTGGAGGGGTCAACAGGTCGATGAGTCGCGTCTCCTTGCGGTAGCTCGAATTGAGCACGCTCAGCAGCCGGTTGTGCGGCTGGGCCGGCGTGTCGCTGGCCGCAGGGGCGGCAGAGCCAGGTCTCGGCGCGACGTTCTGCCTTCGCGAGGAGACGAGCTGCTCGAGCATGGAGTTGGGGGGCAGGACCGGCACGGACGGAGCTCGCGCGGGCGCCGAGCTGCCTGCGGCGGGCGTCTGCGGCGGGCTGGCTGACGCCGGCGGCGCCAAGGCCATCTTCTCGCTGGCGATCTCCTTTCGCAGCAGGGTCAAGATCTGTCTGGCAGACTCGACCTCGCTGCGTCTCGTGGGCTTTGTGCCGCTGGGCGTCGTCTCGCGCAAGAGGTTGAGCAGGATCTGGCGGTCTTCATTTGTTGTGCGCGCTGCCGCCCCGCCGTGCGCTGTTGTGGCTGGCGCGGCCGCGGAAGCCGCGATAGTGGTGGCGGGGGCCGCCGCCGGCGGCGCCGAGGGAGCCTCGTAGCCGGGATAGGATGCATAGGTGGACGCGTAGGCGTTCTCGGCGGCAGCAGCAGCAGCAGCGGCAGCGGCGGCAGCGACGGCGGCAGCAGCGGCCATCTGCGGTGGTGGCGCGAAGCCGGGGGCGGAGACGTACCCGGCCGGGTACATGGGGCCCGCGGCGGCGGCGGCCGGCGCTGGGTGCGTGGCCGAGTCCGGCGCTGCTGCTGCCGCCATGGGTTGTGAGCTTGTGTCCGAGGGAGTGGTGGCGCCGGGAAGGCTGTTGGGCGCAGGCACGGCCTTGAGCATGGCCAGCAGCTTCTGGGCGGACTCCTCGTCGTTGTGGACGCCTGCGGGCTCGGAGACGGCGAGCAGGTTTTTGAGGGCGGCCGACTCGGTGCGCGAGAGGCGCGTGGCGAGGCCCTTCTTTTTCTTGACGAACTTGTCGAGGGTGCCGACGAACATGTTGACGAGAAAGAAGTTGAGCTTCGACTTACGGTTCTTGAGCTCGGCGATAGGGATCCATGCGATTTCGTCGATCTCCTTGCGCGTGCGCGTCTCGAAGACGGTCGCCTCGTCGACGCCGCTGGCGAAGTAGAAGCGGAAGTTCTTGCCCTGCACGACGCGTTCGCAGTACATGGACGGGTCGAGGTACGGCCCCGTGTCGAAGCCGGTCTCCTCGAGGACCTCGCGGATGGCGCACACGCGGTCGTCCTCCTCCTTGTTGATCTTGCCCCTGGGGAACCCCCAGACGTGGCGCTTGTAGGGCCGCACCATGAGGACCTTGTCCAATTGCTTGTTGACGACGATGACGCCGCGGACCGGGATGCCCCTTTTGTAGAGCCGGAAGTCGTGGAAGGCCGTGGAGAAGTCTGGCGAGTACATCTTGAGCTCGGGCACGGCGTCGAAGAGCTCCTTCGTGAACGTGAAGAGCGTGCGCGGCGGGAGCCGCGTGTTCTGCTCGCGCGCGAAGTCCTCGTAGAACCAGTGCGCCTCCTCGATCTGGAACATGAGCCGCGACGTCGTGGAGCGGTCTTCCGCGGGGCAGTTCAGCACGAAACGCACGGCCATGTCGCGCAGCGCGTCGGTGTGCGACACGTCCGCGAACGTGTACGGCGCGAGCCGCGCCGCGTCGCCCGCGGCGCCCTCGTGCAGGGGCGGGCCCGCTGCCGCGATAGCCGTAGTCATTGAGCGCGCGGTGGGTGTGGAGAGCGGGGTCGTGCGGTTCTGTTCTGTTTGCACGCGCGCAGTAGCGCCCGCCGGCGGCCCGCACAAGCCTTTGTGACCGCGACTAGCCGTACCGTGTGGGCACAGGCCACGATGCGCGCCCCGCCCTCCCCGCTGGAGTGCGCACTCACCGCCCTCGCCGCGCAACCGTTTTGGCGCGCGAAGCCATATGGTCGCGGACGGGCGGCGCGCGCTTCCGCACGGCCGAGGCTCTGGCGCGGCAGCCGCGAGGCAATTGCGCTGCAGCGGGCGTTGCGCAGTCGCCATCGGCGCGCGCGTGGGCCGGGGCGGCCCGTCGAGGCGGGCCTGCGTACCCTACGGCTGCAGACCACCTAAACCTTCCTCCATAGCGTATTATTTACTTCTTGAGCCAGGCCCCCCCCTCGCACGCGCGCTTCCTTCGGTTCTGTACAGCGAGCGCCACTCCCGCTTTTGAGCAACCCTGCGCCAAGAGACCGGTGAACGCCAATCCTGTTGCTGGAGACCACACACGCGAGGCGCACGCGCGAGGCACGCAGGACGCAAGCAGGACGCACGCAGGACGCACGCGGAACGCACTCAGCGGCGCACGCCAGGCGGACACAGAGGACAGAGCAGTGCGCGCGCACACACAAAGGGGCGCAGCACTGAGCTGATGCTGAGCCGCGAGGAGAAGTACGTGCTCGCGCAGCTCGAGGAGCTCGCGGCGGCGGCGCTGCCGCTGCAGGCGCAGGAGCCGCGCGTGGTGAAGATCGGCGAGCTGCTGCAGGGCCTGCAGGAGCGAGACGAGGCCGCGGCGCTGCTGGCCGAGCCGCTGCAGCGGCTCGGCC
>NRDT01000093.1:0-31103 GCA_004124955.1 Starmerella riodocensis
ATGCAAGAATTGCCCAATTGTCCTTTTCCCGGTAACCTAGCCCGCACCCTTGCGCGCTGGCCCACTCGGTTCTTCCGCTGCAGGAGGGCTGCGTTCAGGAAAGTGTAATTAATCCGGCCTACTTAGATCAACAACATCTCTCGTCTTCAGAAGCCGGAATTTCGTCTTCTCATGTTCCAGCCTCTCTTTATCGTTCTCGTTTGTCGTTCTCCAATTAAGTCGAGATTCTTGAATTATTGAATCCAGACAGAATTTCCTAATGAGTTACTCGATTAGGTCGCGTAACCTCTCTCTAAGAGACGACCCAACCCTACGACTTTCCGATGAAGAAACACCCTTAATAGAATGTGAGCTAAACTTTACACGAACAAACACAAGTGAAGTCCCCAAGAAATCTTTATTGTTATCTCAAAGAAAGGATCTGTGTAGTTTATGCAATGAATTGCAGGTAAAATCGAACTGTTCATCAGAATGCATACGGGATGGGGCGCTACACGATACGGCCAGGCTGATTGGTAGGGGCACACTTCATAGGGTCTGCTCTGCAGCATTCCTATTTAATACAAGTAGGCTGTATTTCAAAGAAGCTAGTCAGTTGAGTCGTGGAGGCAGAAACAAGACAAAATCTGTCGGCGAACACGATCGGAAGTAAACTCTGCGCCGGAGCGCCAAATAGCTACGACATACGGCCAACGACAAAGTCGCAGACATGGAGACGCTTTTTAGCCGCCTCGCCGCGGTTATCCCCACCGCTTCCCCTCTAGGGTTAACCCAGGCCTGGGTTAACCCTCACCGCACCCTTATCGAGGGGGTCGGGGTACTCAAGATCGACATTGGGACGTCGATCTTGGTAGTGACTTATGTCGCGCGTCGCACCAGCTTAGTACGAGTATGCGCGAGCCTTGTCACGCTCGGCCTAAAGCCTCGCTCAGCATTGTGGCGCCGAGGAGGTACAAGTAACGGGAATACTGGAAGTTCCAGCCCTGCACAATCCGCTTGGACTACTTTTAGCCCTCCGCGCGGATGGGGTATGTATGCTGTATGACACAAAGGGTAAGAGGAGGTGCACTGACCTAACGTTCAATATTACTTGGTACTAACGCCTGTGCAAATAATCAAAATAAAGTAGCTTGCTTGAGACTCCGAAGACAAAGTTGGGGCCCACTGCAAATGAGAGTCAACCATGACGCTGTCACTTACAGATTGGGCACAAGGTGCCTGCGCTCATCGTACTGAGAAGTGCTGGCGAGTACTCAACACCACGTTGGTTCGTAGTTTGAGCGACATTGCATAGTCTCTCATCCGTGCTCGAGCACAAATGCAGCGGTCATGGCTTTACAGACTTTGCACCTATCATGTCAAGACCAGCGCTTTGATGTCACAAAAAATAATCCTGTTGAACAGTAGTCGAGAAAATCCTTACTGCTAATTACGTGCAACTCATTCTTCGCCGATTTGCTCATACAATTCTCAAATGCACTAGCATTACTTGGCCGCGTCTGCAAAAACTGAAAAAATAAACACGACGAGCCACTGCCTACCTTGCCGAAATCACGGAGAGCAAGCGTGCCATGAAAGGGAGCCTGCTGTATCGAAATTTCCTCGCTAAAGGTCCGAATCGGCGTATCGCTCTGACCCCTGCCAATTATGCACCTTTTTCTCAAAGACGGGCTGATTTTAGACACACGGATTACTAAGCTTACTATGGGCCAATGATACATGCCGAAAATGGTCCATTTATATACCACTATTGACAGCATGGTCTGAAACGAACGGTAAGACCCAAGAGCACGCCACGACGCCCAAATGTAGGTCCACGGCTCTGCATCTTGTTCTCAGCGCAAGAACTATGGCCAAACGATCGAGTAGCTCATATATGATGCGTACTGTATTTTCGCTTGCGAGGAGAGGGAGTCTCACCCGAAGGGTTTGCAGTTGGGTAGAGTGCGCCGAACCCAGGGGCCGCGACCCGAACCCGTATGTTTCATCGTCAGCAGATTCCCTTAGGGGTTCGCCATATCCTCAAACTAATCACTAAATTGGAACGTGACGCGTCACCGGTGCGTAAGAATGCAGAGGTGGCACCTACCCTCCTGATTGTCCCTAAAGCAGCAAAATCAAGCTGTACACAGGGTAAACCTGGTCTGTCGAGCCACTGGTAGATTTTAGTCCCAAAGGTCTTGTTTTGTGATCTAGCGTTTCATACTTGAGGTCAGGTCAAAGACATAGAAGGGACTGTCAATATATCTGCAGTGTCCTTCTATTGAGTCTTGGTTTATGATATGCGCATGGAGTCTCTAATCGGTGGCTACCTGGTTTTAAATGGTGGCGACGCAAGGCCAAGGAGTGGACTCATCTAACGCGATCTCAAGCTGTCAAGGATCTTATTGATGTTGTTGGGTCATGTGTTGACTCGAAGTTAGAGGGTAGGTAATACATACGTATAGGTTTTCTGCTTCAAGGGTTTATGACGTCACGAGTTCTGCGCATGGGTACGCGTACGGATCCATTTAGATTTCCTCCATCTGATACCTCCCAGCTGCAAGGAGGCCCACAATTGCTCTGAGGAGTATATTTGTGGCGGTATAGTTCTCAGAGGCCACTTATTGTCCTCCAGAACATAAGGAAGCAGATGGCCAACACAGAGCGGGGCCTTGTTTGGCATCGGGCGGATGTTGTTTTCAACAAGCCCTAAACAGCGCTGGTAGGTTTCTTAAAGCTCAAGTGAACCGAATATTGCTACCTAGAGGTGATACGTAATCCCACTTTCGAGCAGAGAGGGGGACCCTATTTGTGGTCTTCTCGAATTGGCTACTGTGATTTGCTAGTTCACTGCATGATAAGGGGTGCTGTGACTCTGTCGAGGCAAGAGGAACCTAACAGGAGGGACTAGCATGGGGCCTTAGCTGTTAAGGTACTGACCCTAGCTTGAGCCCAGGAACCAGCTTTACGTGCTTCAGGTGACAGACAAACCGACCGAGAAGTATGTAGTGTCAGGGAAACGATGCGCATGTAGAGGGCCCTTTGTCAAGACCCCGCTCCGGACCAAATATGTCACGTGCCACACAAGAGGAGAAGACTACTTTACCACAGGTCTAAAACACGTCTGGTAGCTCGCTGTTAAAGTGAGCTGCTATTCCTGAGGGCATGAAGCTGCTTGAAGACTTGGACGCTAAGCTTGTGTCTGCAGATTCGGCCCAGGACCCGGCTTGATAGGCCATTAGATACCTGAGACAACCAGACGAAGACCACACAACATGCAAAACTGATAGAGAAGACCACGTGGATCAGATTTCTCCCAATATAGCTGTGAACTCACGAGGCCTCAGGTTAAATCAGGCGGGCGTGCGAGTGCGGTCAGCGATAAATCGATGGGTAAAACGGCTCGCCCAACGCCACGAGAGAGGTTAAAAGATGATGCTGCGACACACCTGTGAGCGGCCTGAAATGGGGTCGGGAGTCATACAACAAAACATTGGTGCCCGCCGCTCGAATCGTAAGAGACAGGCCACCGCTTTACTGGCGGCTACAATCCGCTGGATGCGGCCAGACTGCCTCGTTAAGCCAAGGTTTGGCGCTGTGTTTAGGAGCCGGGCGTAAGCCCCCACCCTTGAGGCCAGGGCAAGCCGACCCCTAAGGCGACATCATAGGAATCAGACCGGCGTAGGCGAGTGCGAGCACGACTTCCGCAATTGCCTTTGGCGTGATACAGAGGAATTCGGGCACTTGCAGCGCTTTCACGCCTCGTATTCAAATAAAAGCAAGGCCAGAGCCTCGGCGTGTGTACTGTGCGGTGAAGCGCGTGGCGCTGCAGGCAGCCTCACGGAGGCAGCGGTGAGGAAGCTCGCCTGAGCCGCTAAATCAGTCTAAAGCGGTGCGCGCACGCTAAGGCGTGCTTAACGATCATTGCGTAGAGCATCGTGGCAGCAGCAACGGGGCGCGATCCAAGTGTACATGATTTACAAGGCACACACAGGAAGCGAAATGGAGGCGCGTGCGAACAATTAGCTTTAGGGCGTGCGCACATCCTCGCACTCCTCGCGCAGGTTCGTCGAGCTGTGTCGAACGCGACGAGCGGTCCCACAGTCTAGGCAATCACTCAGCTTGACAAGCATCTGGCCAGAAGCGCGCGACCGCCATAGTAAAGCTTTTGCCGCCGAAAAGTCCAAGCAGTGACAGCGTCTTTAGCTGCCCAGGCTGAGTACAGCTGTGCTCGACCGGGGATTACGGCGACGCGACGAGCATGCAGCCGCTTAAAGGCGGAAGACGCGCAGAGGAGTGGTACAATGGCTAGGTGAGCGCACCGCGCGGGTGTGGTGCCAATTAATTATCTCTACATGGCTCCTTGTGCGCGGCCGGGGGCACTGCTGTGCGTGGCCACCGCGTCGCGCGTGTTCGGGAAGGATGTTGACGAAATTTGTTTTCAGCCCAGCGCTCTGAATGTTTACGTGACGAAATTCAGTTAAGCTCGGGTAAACTGCGGGAGTAGCTATGACTTTCAATCTATGAGGTAGACAAAAGCAGAACAGAGGGTGGTTGAACTATCTGACATTCTTTCGAGTTGCTAATCGATGTAACGTGCTATGATTCTGAGTATTTTCCCGGGATCACGCATTTGGTCTTGTGTCGGCAGCTTGGACCCGCGGGGCAACCATTGCGAGACTTGTTTACAGCAAGGCTCTCAAGTATGTGGTGGTCCCAGTTATAGCACCAGTTGTTATGACAAAGATGCGACACGGTCGTAGCTTGGTCATAGAAGCCCGGTTCTGTGATGAAGGGTACTCTGTAGGCCACTGGTCTGTAGCGATTAGCTTTGGCAGGCGCCTCAGGGTCGATGAAATTGTATTGATACCGTTCATCGCCAGCGCGACTAAATCCAACAGGCAGACTATTGGGATCAATCGACTTGCAGTCTAAAGTCAAGCCAGAAGGCTGAAACTAAGGACTGTGATACGAAGGCTGCGACTTCCAGACCGGGGATACGTTTTTCTTGTATGAGGCGATAACATCGTTACGCGTCTCATATTTTGATTGACGCGTCTTGAGCTGGTTGGGAGCTTTCTGCGAGGCTGCCTGTGTATGATTAGCGGCAGAACAACCTGGTACGGGGAAGGCCTCAATGCGTCGCTTCTTCTTGGGATTGCTTTCGAGCATGAAGAGACTTGGTGAGGGGGTCGACCCCGTGGCGAGGCTGTAAAGTGCGAGTTTAACAAGACCGTCTTAGAGCACTCTAAGGTGTGGGCTGACTCGCTGAGTTGGCTTAAGGGACGTGCCGTCCTACTCGATCAAAAAAAGCACGGACCAGAACAGCTTCCACAGAGCGAAGCTGCTCTGGGCGAACTACGGTTCTCTGGGTGTAATGCTTAAGGTAGCCAAATGCCTCGTCATCTAATTAGTGACGCGCATGAATGGAGTAACAAAACCCCCACAGTGTCCCACAGTCCCCCTATCCTATGGAACATACGTGAGGCGGAGAGAGACCTAGGGTAGACCTTACTTGTAGGAATCGAGCTATACTCCATGCCTTACGGTCGTCCATGAGGTGCCGTGTAATTGTTACATAGACTCTAAGCTAACAGTCTGGTCTAAAAGACACACATGGCTGTGTTAGCGAGTCTGAAGTTCAGTAGAGTGATGACCGGCTCACACCACGTGATAAAAATCTTGATTGGTGGCGCATTATCTGGCGCTGGTGGCGAGGCAAACCATGGACCTTTTCTCACGTCGTCTCACGCGGTCATGCGCCCCCTTTTAATATATAAAGTTATGCTCAGTAAGAGTTGAATTGATACACATCCGTTTAGTTTTCCTCTATCTTAGGGTTTCTAACGTCACCAGATCTAAATAAGGATAGAAGCCTATAGCCGTTACTCACCATTTGCCTGAAAATTCACAGCGGCAACGAAGCTCACACCGGTCAGAAACAAGTTTTTCATCAAGTCTAAACTCTTGAGTCTTATACCATCTTGGTCTTCGCTTTTACTCCAAAAGATATTCATCTATTGAAACAGAGTCGGGCTTATTTCGACATAGAGTGAAACATTCATTGTTTCTAACAAGCTCAAACGCAATGTCTATCCTGGAAATAAGCCCGACTGAATCATGTCTTGCTTAACAGGGACTTTAGATAGACTGTACGCTCACAACTCAGCAGGAGAGCGTAGCTTTACAGTGGTCATTATTTTCAAATATTAGCTACTGGATTGCAGGTCGTTTTGCTTACTGCGTACTAAGGGTTGGTTGAATACCTCAGTTGAGGCAAGCGCCGTTCACCAAGGGCGAGAGCCAAATTTAGCCATGGCTATCAAGCTGTGTGGCTGCAGCTCGGGTTATGCTTTACACGCTCCTAGGTGGCAGTATAATCGATCAAGACATATATGGCGATAATGTGACGAGACAGGCTAACACACTTCATCATATCTCTCCAATCGACGATAGATTGGACAAGTCGCGAGGCATCAATCAATTCTTTTATCCTATCACTCCAGGCCCTGAACAGGTGGGGCAGCAGCGCACTATCAAATTGAACGGCTGTTCTGAAAGGACCTGCTTTGAGCCTTTGATGCAAATTTGTCTCTCAAGGCCGGACCTAAGACCCGGCCTACATAGCCATGTGATGCCAGGACAACGGGATGAAGATATTATATTTAGGAGAATAGACCACTGAACAAGGCCACATAGATCAGTGATCCCCCCCCAATAGCTCTGAGCTCACAAGCCATGGACCTCAGGTTGTGTTCGCGAACATGTTCATATAACTTGCGCGACCATCTTGGAATAGGGTCGGGTGGTGGCCCTCGAACGATGACTATGGACTGTAGTAAGGAGCCTCGCGGCACATCGTCAGCGCTGTCGCTTGAAGAAGGAAAGGTAGGCCACCTCCAGCTTCAAGTTTTGCTCGAGCTCGGTTCGCGCGGCCTGGCTGCTTCATTACACCGTGGGTAGTCACCCCCACCCTTGAGGCCAGGGCTCACGGCCACCTTCGATGAGGGGCGACATCGGTGGTTTGATTCATAAACAGGCGAGGGCGAGCGCGGCGTGAAGCATTGCAGCAGTGGAGTGCGAGCAGATCTCAGTGTACAAATAAAAATGGCACAAACAGAGGATGCTAAGCTAGGCCGCGCTCCGATATTTAGCTATGCGACGTAAACTCATCTGTGGGCCCCTCGCGCGGCCCCTCACGCGAGCTCGTCGCGCGGGATCTTCGCGATGCCGCACCACCTTGCGGAAAGGCTGAATTTGGTGGCCACAAGCAGCTGTCGCCGACCGCCGGCGGCGTCGCTTGTGCGCACGGGCCAGCGTCGAGTCCTCTTGGCCACCGCGTGAGCCTCGGCGACTAAGGTTGGCACAAGTGCCAACCGGCCGCGGCTAGCACAGGCGCCATTAATGCGACGTGCGGTCCTACAGTTTTGGCAAACACTCGGAATGACGAGAGGCCGACCAGAAGCGCACGTCAACCCCGGTTATTGTCGTAATCGCCTTGTGCTTCCAAGCAGTGCCAGAGTCCATGGTCGCTTAGACTGTGCACAGCGGTGCCCGGCCAACTACCACGATCCGCGACAGGCGGGCACACATGAAATCGTCTAGAGACGGGAGGCGAGCAGAAAGATCGTGCTCAATGGCTTAACTAGCCCACTGCGCGGGCGATATACCTCCCTAATTCTTCTGCTTGGCCATTTGTGCGCGGCTCTCTACGCTGCTGTGCGCGGCCGCCGCTATAGCGGGCGCGTCGCGCGTGCGCGGGGAGGGGGGGTATCGCGCCCAGGGAAAAAAATAAGTGGTGGGGCCGGTGTGACTAATGCGGCCACCTAAATGTCGGTTGAGCTTTCGGAGCTGCTGGTGCAGATCCAGAGCGGCGACAACGCCGTTCGCGCGCCTGCCGAGGAGGCGCTGTACAAGAACTGGCTAGAGGCCGGCGGGGAGCGTCCCGCGCAGCTGCTCGTGGGCCTCGCGACGCTGGCCGCGCAGGGCGATCCCGCGCAGCGAGCCGGCGCGGCGGTCATCCTGCGGCGATGCGCGACGCGCGTCGCGTTTGAGAGCCAGCAGCTGCTGCGCGTGATCGACCAGATCGGTGACGAGCCACGCGCGCGCGTGCGCGAGCTCGTGCTCCAGGGCATGCTCGCTCCAGACCAGGCCGCGTTCACGCGGCACAAGCTCGGCGACGCCGTGGCCGAGCTCGCGCGCCGCACGGGCCGCGCGGCGAACCGCTGGCCGGGGCTGCTCGAGGCGATCGCGCAGGCCGCGAGTACGTCGCCGGACGCCGCAGTGCGCGAGACCGCGTTTCGCGTGCTCGGCGCCGCGCCGGAGCTTGTGGACGACCAGCCCGAAGACGGCGCCGGCGGCAGTAGCGCTGGCGCTACGGCCGGCAGCGGTAGCGGCAGCGCTGGCGAGCAGTTCAGCGGCGCCAGCGAGAAGCGGCTGCGCATCGCTGTCGAGCTGCTCGTGCGCGGGTTCGAGGACCCGAGCGAGGCCGTGCGCACGACGGCCGTGGCTGCGTTCAGCGCGTTCTTCGTGAGCCTGCCCAAGCGCACGTGGGTCCTGCTCAAGCCGCTGCTGCCCGCGCTGCTGAACGTCATGGAGCCGCTGCGCGTTGCGCACCAGGAGAATGAGCTGACGAACGTGCTCGAGAGCCTCGTCACGCTCGCGGAGCTGGCGCCGCGTATGTTCCTGCCCGTCTTCGGCACGCTCGTCGAGTTCACGCTCGCCGTGGCCGGCGACACCGAGTTCGACGAGGCGCCGCGCATGACGGCGCTCGAGCTCATGGCCGCGTTCGGCGACGTTGCCCCGAACATGTGCAAGAACGAGCCCAGGTACGCGCAGCAGCTTGTTCCGCAGCTGCTGCGCATGCTCACCGAGGTCGGCATCGACGACGACGACGGCGCGGAGTGGAATAATACCGACGATGCTGAGCAGGTCGAGGAGGAGGAGCCTATCCACCGCGAGGCCAAGCTCGCCATCGACCGCCTCGCGCTCAGCCTTGGCGGCGACGTCGTCGCGCCCGTGCTCTTCCAGTACCTCGGACCCATGCTCGCGTCAGGCGCCTGGCGCGACCGCGTCGCCGCCCTCATGGCGCTCTCGAACGCCGCCGAGGGCTGCCGCGACGAGATGCTGCCCGAGCTCGACCAGATCTTGCGCGCCGTCGAGCCCCTGCTGCGCGACGAGCATCCGCGCGTCCAGTGGTCCGCCTGCAACGCGCTGGGCCAGCTCTCGACCGACCTCTCGCCCGAGGTCCAGGAGGGCTACGGGCCGCTCATCCTTCCGGGGCTCGTCGAGAAACTCGGGCCCCACTCCGTCTTCAAGGTCCAGGCCCATGCCGCGGCCGCGCTCGTCAACTTCAGCGACGCCGCGGACCAGGCCGCCATGGACCCGTTCCTCGACGACCTGCTCACGCGCCTGCTGGGCCTCGTCCAGTCGCCCAAGCGCTACGTCCAGGAGCAGGCCCTCACTACCATTGCCATGGTCGCCGACAGCGCCCAAAAGCTCTTCACCAAATACTACGACACCCTCATGCCTCTCGTGCTCAACATACTCACCACGCCGGTGCCGCCCGAGTACCGCCTGCTCAAGGCAAAGGCAATCGAGTGCTCGACGCTCATCGCCCTCGCCGTCGGCCGCGAGAAGTTCGCGCCCCACATGCAGCAGCTTGGCGACGCCCTCGTCCGCATCCAGCAGGAGTCGCAAGACGGCCTAATCCAGACTCCGCAGGGAGAGGAGGAGGACCCGTGCCTCTCCTACCTGGTCCAGTCGTGGGGCCGTCTCTGCCGTGTCATAGGTACCGACTTCCTGCCGTACCTCCCCGTCGTCATGCCGCCGCTGCTGCAGGCGGCTAAATCCACGGCCGACTGTCACATTCTCGATGTCGACCAGGCGGAGAGCCTGCGCGACACAGACGGCTGGGAGGTCGTCCAATACTCGGGACAGTACTTGGGAGTTCACACGGCGGTCTTTGACGAGAAGGCCGGCGCCATCGAGCTCCTCCAGGTGTACCCGCGCGAGCTCGGCGGCGCCTTCTGGCCGTACGTGCCCGAAATCCTCAGCGACGTCGTCACGCCGGGCATCAAATTCTACTACTCTCTCGGCGTCCGCGCCCACTCCTGCCAGCTCGTACCTCTCCTCATCGTCGCGGCGCAGCAGCACTTCAACACCGTCGATTCCCAGGAAATTACTGCCGTCTGGCAGCCGCTCCTGGCCCTGCTTCTGAACCGCGTTCTGCGCAACGAGCGCGAAACGCCGGGCATGCTCGCCGAGGCGTTCATGACCATCTACCGCGCCGTCGAACTCATCGGGCCCGCCGCGCTGCAGCCAGCAGACATCGCCGCGCTCAGCCAGGTGCTCACCGAGTCGACCCTCGCCTGCAAGTCTCGCATGGAAAAGCGCATGCGCGGCCTCAATCAACCGGGCCGCGAAGACCTCGCGAGCGACGAGGAGATCGACGAGTTCGAGGAGGAGGACGACGAGGAAGATGAGGAGCAGCGCGAGGACGAGGAGGTCGTAGAAGGCTCGAATAAACTGGTCCACGTTCTGCTGAAAACCTACGGCCTGCAACCATTGCTCCAGACGCCCTTCAGTGACCTCATCAAGATCGTGCCCGAAATGACGGCGTCCGCCGCAGTCGACACGCAGTGCTGGGCGCTCGAGGTCGTCGGGCAGCTTGCCGAGTTCGGCAAGGAGGAAGGCTTCAAGGTCATTGAGCAGCTCGGCGTAGTGCCATACACTCTGGCGGCTCTCTCGACGTACTCGATGGAAGAGCTGCAGCGCGTCGCGCCGTACGCGAACCCGGCGCAGTTCGACCCCGACCTCGCCAAGTGGCCCGTGGCCCCCATCGTGCGTGCTCAGGCTGCGAACGCCATTGGGAAAATCGCTCTGTTCTGTGGCGCGGCAGGTGCGCAGCTCGCCCTGCAGGCGGTCGAGCCGCTCTTCACTCTAGCCTCCGTACCGGAGGCGCGCGGCGAGGACTTCAACGAGACCACCGAGCGCTGCACTGGCGCCATCGCGCGAATTCTGCGCACCCACGGTCCCACTGCGTTGAGCAGCGACCAGTTCGCGCTCGCCGTGGCGGAGTGGCTCAAAACTCTGCCGATCGTCGAGCTTCTGGACGGAACATCGTTCAGCTACCTGTTCTTGGCAGAGCTGCTCGAAAAGAAGCACCAGGTCGTGATGGACAACTTCGACGTCGCGCTCAAAGCGGTCGTGCAGGCGCTCGCCGCGGAAACGCTTGCCGGCAAGCCCGCCGAGTTCGTGATCGCACAGTTCAAGCCCCTCGCGGCGCAGTTGTCGCAAGAAAAGCAGGTGGCCCTGCTGGAGCAGCTCGACGCCGACGGAAAGCAGGTCGTTCAGAGCGTGTTTTCGTAGCATTAGTGTGGGGCTCAGCATCTAATATAGAGAAATAAATACGTATACGTACGAATATATATATGTACTTATATATTTATATATATACACATATAATTGTCTCAATCGAGAACTTATCGTCTCGCTTCTCACTTGGTTTCGGACTCGCATGCTGCTGTCCGCGCCCTCGTTTTAGGCCAGGAAGTCCTTTCCTCTGCTTGGCGTGCAGCTGGCTCTTATTAAAGTAAGCGCTGAGTATACATCCGCCTCTCAACTGCATGGGTTAGGCATTCATGGTCTGCACCTTTGCAGCAGGCGCTCCTCAGAAACCCGATTTTGGCAGATTGTTCCCGTGGAACCGCGAGCACATCCTTCAGCTCATTTAGGGTAGAGGCACTCGATGACCACTCCTCCCTACCCCCCCTTTGGCGAATCTAAAGTTGCGAGCTGTACCCACGTGTATGGAAAAGATGTCTCATTGGGGGCCGAGCAGCGCTTCAAACTGTTAGAGGCAGATGTTGTCTTGCTTACGCTCAGAACAAGGTTGACCTAGCACATTTCTGTCGGCTGATTTACATTTACATACGAAACTATGTAAGCTCTGGCCTGCAGCTGACACAAAAGCATATGTATGATCCGCGCCGGGTAGATGGTGTACACCCACAGACTGTCTACTACAACATAAAACGCGATTGCCCCTATTGGCGAAAGCTAGAAAAAAAGAAAGCTGAATCCGCGTTATTAGCGAGGTGGCTTCAATGGCAGCATGTTCGAAAACTGTCAGATAGCGGAGTTGAGATATATATATTATGTAATTTTCTCGCGCTTGAAAACTCTCATATGGGTCTGAGCCTGTCGCAGAGCTCTCGGAAATCGAGGATCGGCGCAGACCCCAACAATACTCAATGGGCGCACGATACTGACCGGTTCGGTCACCAACAGATGGTGAAAATGGGCTGGCGTCCCGGACGCGGCCTGGGTTCGTCCGTTGAAGGCGCGCGAGAGCACGTCAAAGTGCGGGTGAAGACCGACGCTCATGGCCTGGGCCACAGTGCGGGCCAGGCGGACCAGCCAACGGGGCTCGACGTGTTCCAGCGGATCCTTGGTAAGCTGAACGGAGATGAAGACAGCGTAAATCAGACTATTGAGAGGCGCGAGCGACAGGTCGGCCTGTACATGCATTTTGTGCCCGGGGGCGTGTTAGAAGGCACGGTGAAGACCAACCGCGAGCAGCGGAAGGCGAGAAAATCTGCAGAGAAGCAGAAACGGAAGGCTGAGCGGCAAGCCAGCAAGCGCCAGTCGGAGCTCAAATCTCAGCGCAAGTCTAAAGCCGACCCCCCCGAGCCCGACATGGCTGACAGTAGTTCTGGGTCTGACGGTGTTGCTGAACCAAAGCCGCGCAAAGCCCAGGCGCGAGGTATCCAGGCCACGCGCAACCGCTATATCGCCATGAAGCGGCAGGCCACCGCTGACGCCAAGAGTCTCAAGGAGATTCTCATGCTCTAGGCCTTGCAACCGTTATTGCCGGTCAACTGACTGCTTCGAACAGAATGGCCTTGCTGCCGGCGTTCTGCTAGTTAGCTAAGGTTTGGTGACTTGCTCGAGCCTCGCGGTCAAGCGAACTCCTATGAGTGCAACGATGATGCTGGTTACCCTGCGGAAAGCTTCCGTTGAGACCAAAGTCCGAGCGACCGAGCCAGGTAGTTGGAGTTATAGTCGCCGAAACTAACTGAGATCTAAGCACATATACCATAGACTAGACAACTATTCATTCTTGTAGTCATCATGCGCGGCCGCGCGCGATAAGTGATAATGATGTCTGGAAGCGATCCCACTGCTGCATACCCTGACCTTATCGCTTAAGAGTCTACTAGGAGCTAGACCGATTTGCTTGCTAGGATCTTGACGGCTGCGGCACGCTGAAATTTCACCTCAACGCGGCCTGCACAGTCTCGGCTTGCAGCGAACTCCACTTAAAGATCGACATGCAAGCATCGGTGCCTCGGCAATTACCCTGACCACATGCACTTTGCGCAGACGCTAGATGCGGGTGTAATTCCAGAATGGAAGAGTCAATACATCAACTATCACCAGGGGAAAAAGCTCATTGCCAAGCTCGAGCGGTCCTTGGGCGAAGCGCCGTCCTGGCGCCTGCCACCGCCGGCCCAGACGCTCGACCAGCCAAGCTACCACACAGGCTCGCGCCCGGACGGCCCACGCGTCGAAGGCTCGCGCGGGGAGGTCTCGCGCGAAGGTGGCTTGCGCAAGGTCGCAAACGATGCGAGCAGCACCCTTCCGCCCGAAACAGCGCGGCTAAGAGATCGCCAAAGCCCCCTGGACTCGCGAGGATATGCACTGACTCCCCTGCGCAAAGGACGGGCGCGGGTCGTGAATGAACGGTCGCCGCTGCTCGACACGCCGGGGCAGCGCCTCTATACGACACCACAGGACGTGCCCGAGTCTGCGTCGGGCTCAATTCCTATGCAGCCAATTGACAGCGGGCCCGAAGCGATGAAGGCGGCTCAGAAGCAGTTTTTCAAGTGGCTCAATGGGGAGGTCTCGCGCGCCAATAACTTTTATGCGGGAATGGAGCACGAAAGCGCCACCAAGCTATCGCTCCTCGAGAGTCAACTGGAGCACTTCAGGGCACACAAAGCAATGCATCAGCGTGAGCGCGCTCGCGGCGTCCCGGCGCAGGCCTCGACCTTCATGGAGACGCTCGACTTCCCCACACTCCCTGCCGTTTTCAAGGGAATGACTCGCTCCAATCACAAAGTCACGCGCTCAGCCGCGCACACGAGCGACTTCACGAATCGAGACGACCACGTCAGTTACTACCAGGCCAAGGTCCTGCTCAGGGCGGCACTTAGCGAGTATTATCAGAGTCTCGTGCAGCTCAAGGCCTTCAGGCAGCTCAATGAGACCGCCACGCGCAAGATCGTCAAGAAGTTCGACAAGCAATTAGGCCTGCACACTTTGGACCGTTATTTGGACGAGACTCACCGATTACCTATTCGCTCCAGCGGATCATTGCAGAATATGATCTCTCTTTGTGAACAGCTCTATGCCGACAACTTCACCAGAGGGAACCACAAGGCCGCGGTCGATGCGCTGAATCTGGGTTCTCTAGGTCGCGAGACCTCCTATGACATATCTGTGCTTCTATCTGGGCTACTTCTTGGTGCCGCGCTGCCTCTGCTGATTATTGGTATCTACAACGCTCGCCACGCGGACTTGCTTCCTCCGGCTGAAACTCGCTTCACTCTGCAGATGTGGGGCGGGTTCGTCCTTGTTGGCCTGATGTTGCTGGGCTTTGCTGCAGCTCTCGCCGTTTGGACCAAATTCAAGGTGAACTACGCGTTTATTCTGGAGCTGGACCGCGCCACTATGCTTGACTTTCGACAGTACACGGTTCTGCCTGCACTATACTTATTCGGGGTCGCGCTCCTTGGCTGGCTCACTTACACCACCGTCCAGTCAATGCATCGCTACTATCCTGCCCTGTTTGTCGGGCTTTTCGGCTTGGCCCTAGGCTTTCCAGCGGGTCCATACTGGGAGGCGCGCCGATGGTTGCTGCATGCGCTGTGGCGCCTTGTGTTCTCGGGCTTGTACTCGGTCGAGTTCAGGGACCTCATGATGGGCGATGTGATGTGCAGCTTGACTTACCCGCTCTCCACAATGTCACTCTTCTTTTGCGTGTATGGCACACCGCACTGGTGGTCAGGGCCTGGTTCTGACAACGCTCTTCGGTGCACCTCTCGCTATTCACGCTCGATGGGCTTTCTGAATTGCCTTCCGGGGATTTGGCGTTTCTTGCAGTGCTGGCGGCGTTATGCGGACACTCTAGACTGGTTTCCGCATTTGCTCAATGCTGGAAAGTACTCCTTCACTATCTTGTACTACATGTCTCTCAGTCTCGCGCGCATATCACCAGAAAATGGTGGCTTGAAGGCCATGTTTATAACCTTCGCTCTCATCAACGGGCTCTACACAGCAATATGGGACGTGTTGATGGACTTCTCCCTATCGCCGTCAGCGGGTCTGCGCTCAGTCTTGGTCTACCCTCGCTGGACTTACTGGATTGTCATGATCATCGACCCTGTGATGCGTCAGAACTGGGTGCTCTATGCAGTTTTCTGGAAGTACAAGGAGCAAGGTGCGCTGGTGAGCTTCATTGTCGCATTGATCGAGGCTCTGAGGCGAATAATATGGATCATCTTTCGCGTCGAGAACGAGCAGGCTGCTAACATCGCGCGTTGCCGTGCCTTCAAGGATTTGAATTTGCCTTATGACGACATCTCAGAGGCAGCAAAGCCATCGCAGAGGCCGAACGAGCAGGATCAGTCGGGTCGCTCGCGGGTTCCAACCCGTGCGACCACATTCCCGATCCCAGGCTCGGCAACAGCATCGGCCGAAGCGTCCCCATCGGCGAGCAGGTTTGCAGCGGCCTTCTCGCCTCTTTCACCAAAACTTCAATTTGCGCATACAAGTGACTTCCAAAGAAGGGATCCCAAGGCTATTGACGACGCCGCGCAGACGTCAGAGGATGACGACGAGGAGCTTGCGGAGGACGATCTAGCCTAGTTTCGTGCTTCAAGTGAACAAGTACAGGTACAGAGCGCTATCAACTCGTCAAGACAGGGCCGAGGCGCCTGCCAGACGCTTTAGAGCACGTCAAATCGTGCACGAGAAATCCGAGCCCAATAGATCAGCAATGCTAAGTTTCGGAATACAAGAAAGCCTTTGATAGATAGAGAATTTTTTTAAAGGCGTGTGTAAGATGGGTGGCCGTTTATAGATGTACAAACAGTAGAATGGAGATAGAGAAAGAGAGAGGGTCAGTCGGTAAAGAGAAAGAGGGCGGGAGTTAAATCTGCTTCCTAGTTACCGATGAAGCCATGAGTATTGTAAGCGCTATGTCATTAAAGCTCGTCTTGCTGGAACTGGCCTACACCTGTACTTTGGCGTAGCTGGGAGGCTTTATTCGGCGGTTTATAATCTTCGCTATCCATGGCAAAATGATCGCCGCCGCAATTATGAGAGAGGTGATACCATAAAACCATGGGTCTTTAAGCTTGCTCAGCTCGAAGTACTCACCAAGAAAAGGAACCCCACCAATGTAGCACGCCAGCGTGACTACCTCCGATATCAGCATGATTTTGTTCCAGGTATTGATCTCGATGGCGACCATGAGCAATTCTACCAGGACTAGAGCGGTGAAGCTGACCATCACCAGGTACTTGAACATCTCGCTGCGGAGCGATTGTTTACCGAGGAGGAGCTGCGAGAGTCCCTGTATCACGATGCCCTGGTATAGAGCCACCAATACCCAAGCGAAAAAGCTCCTGTAAGAAAGCGACCTTCCCGTCTTCAGCTCCGCATAGAGCTCCGGATACATACGAGTGAGATGCTCGCCGACGTCGTGATCGGTCACTAATGAGAACACCGGCGCCATTGTGTAGACAGTTGCATATCCCACCATGAGCCAGCCCTGATACAAAGCCAGAGGTTCAAACTCAGAACAGATAGAGTACACCGCCTGGCACACAGAGATAACGAGACCACGGTGTATTACCACTTGGGCAAGCTTGGCGCTTCTTTTGTACGAGTTACGCCCATGCCACAGAAGCAGCTTCGTGACATGGCAGAACAATGTCACAGAGAAGTCGGCAGCGAGTGAGGCTTGACGGCCCTCTTTTCCGACAATGCCGACGCCGACATCAGCGGCTTGAATCATCGAGACGTCGTTGCCTCCATCACCTATAGAGGCCACGCGACGCCCTGTATATTTTTTGACCATTACAGTCAGGTCGGCCTTCTGCTGGGGCGTGCAGCGGCATGCCACGACGACCGGCAGGGCCAAAGCCACGTCTGCAAATTCGTCTCGCATGTGTTGCTGGTAGAACTGCAGACTCACACCATCCATTAAAAGACACCCTTGCTTGCCGACCGATGTGAGGTACTCCAGATGCTGCTGAGCCGCGTACATGGAGTCTAAGGAGGTGATTGTGTGGATGTACTGGCCTCTGGAAACGAGCCTACTACTCACGGCGACGCATTTGGCTGTTTCCACCTTGTCACCCGTGAGCATCCAGATCTTGATGCCGGCATTGCGCAGCAGCTCGAGGCTGGGCTTGATATCGGGCTGCAGTTTGTCTTCAACGCCAGTGACACCGAGAAGCTCAACTTGGTTCTCCAGGTGATCGGCAACGACTTGCGCCATTTGAGAATCGCGATTCGTGGACATGAGCAGAGACGCCTGCGCGTAGTCTGCGGCAAAAGACTCCAACTGGCTGGCGCTCAGCCTCTTGCGGCCCACTACAAGGGTGCGCAGGCCTTCGCGCGCCATGTTGCCGATCTCTTCTTCGAGCCAGTCATTAGCTTCGACGAGGGGACCCACGGCAGTATCAGCGCCCTTGACGAAGAACCAGATTTCATCTTCGACATCCGCGTTCTGCACCACGATACCCATTCTCTTTGAGTCGGAGTTGAAGGGAAAGACGTAGAGGATTTTGTAAGTGAGCAGCCGACCCGAGGCTGTGTGCCTTACGGTCATCGCCTTTCTGTCGCGCTTGATGAGCTCGAGTCCGACCTGTGCCGTCCAGCTGACTATGGCGATCTCATCTGGGCTGACTGCTTGGTAGGCTACCTGGGCACTGTCGTGCGCATCTACATCCTCGGTGGGCATGACCGAGTGGCAGAGCGAGAGGCAGTGTGTCAGGTTCCAGACCTTGTTGCCCGTTTCGCGGCGGGCGTGTTTCTCCTTTGTGGCACTAAGGTACTGCGCGACGTGGTGGGCGACCTCGTCCATGGAGTCTTGACCAAAGGCGACGTTGCCGACGTGGATTTTGCGGAGATCCATGTCGTTTTGGGTGATTGTTCCTGTTTTGTCCGTGAGAAGGTAGTCAATGCGGCCTAGGTCCTCTGGGATTGTGGACGTGCGCACCACCGTTTCTGGGATCGTCGAGTCGTGCTCGATCTGGTGGGCGTAGACGCTCTTCGCCATGTCGAGGTTGACGCGCAGAGAGACCGGAATGATAGTGGAGAAGAGGATGAGGAAGCGCATGATCTGTATGTACCAGCCCCTGCCGAATCCCTGGAGAGCCACCAGAACGATGCTGAGTGTGAGCACGCAGGCGCAGAGAATTTTTGAAATGTTGTTGACCTCGAGCTCGAGGAGGCAGACTTTTGAGCGCGAAGAGTTCGTATTGAGCGCCATGCGGGTATCCTTGCCCGTGTAGACGATGATTCCCTCGATTGTGCCGGCCGCGACCACTGTATTTGCCCACATGGTATTGTCTATAGTCAGGGGCAGCTCGTTGCCTTCCAGGCTGAGTGTTCCCTGGAACTGGGCGATGGCCTTCGCCGGTCCGGCACAGTGCACGGTGATTTCGTCATGCAGGGCGTCTCGCGCGAGGCCCTGCGTCAGCTGGCAGGAGGTGCGCAGTTTCCAATCGGTCTCACCATCGAGCTGGTCGGTTCGGATGAACGTCTCGCCGTTGGGCTCGGAGCTGCGCAGGATGACGAGGTCGGCGGGCACGCGCTGGTTGGTGTGGAGCGAGACGATGTCTCCCACGCGGAGGTCGCGCGCCTTCTTCTGGGCGCCCGTGAGGGCGAGCTCGTAGAGCTCGGCGTTTGCCTCGTTGTCACGGCGCCGACGGAGCACGTCGTCCCATGCCTCTTTGCCCATGGTCACCGTCAGAACGAAAGCCAGCGGCACGATGTAGCTGGACAGGTAGCCGATGCGGAGCGGCGGCCATGCCTGGGACAGAGCGACGAGCAGGAAGTATAAGTTGAAGAAGAACTTGAACTGCTCGTAGAGAATCACCGGAAGAAACGTTGCGGCGTTGTATTTGGCGTTGGACACGGCGTTTGAGGCGAAGTTGTAGTCGCGGCGCTGCGGCGTCAGCGGAGAAACGGTGCGCGGGCTGGCGTGCGGGGTCGCTCGGCCGCCAGAGCCGCCGGGGCCGCTGCCGGCGGCGAGGGGGTCTGCGGCAGAGTCCGCGGCGGAGTCCGCGAAGAGAGGCCTTTCATCATCTTCGCTGGCGAGATTCATGAGCGGGATGTTCTCTGGCATTCGCAGGCGGTGCAGGAGGAAATCGAAGCGCAGAGCCAGCTCTCCATTCCGTAGCTTCCGCCACAGGAATACGGGAAGGCGCCTGACGGTGCGGAATATTTTCGAGTGGGCTGCGAGGTGAGGGGCCCGGACGGCTGCAGGCGATCAATGCCAGCGGCGACTCGTGCGAACTCGCTCTCTCGAGGTTTGAAGTGTTTCGAACCTGTTGACTGGGAGGAGGTTCAGGTGCGGGCGTGCGTCTCTCGTTGGGAGACGGGCAGCCCCAGGGTAGAGGGTGCGTGCGCTCCAGCGGCAGGGTGGGCGCGCGCACCGCGCGGGCGCGGCGGCCACGGTGGTGAGGCCCGGCTAAGCACTTTTGGCGAGCGTCCAGGCCGGCTATACTTGCACCAGTGGACTGCAAGTTCAAACATGTCTTTGCGGCGCCTATAGACTGTGCTCCCCAGATTTTTGGCCGTGGTGCACCGGCGGGACGCCTGGCACGCAGCGCAATGAACAGTGATGGCTAGGCTTGTGCTTATCTACAGTATCTAAACGGCCCTTATGTCCCGACGAGGCCTCAAGGACCGTTGAGAGACTCTATTCTGCGCTTCAAAGAGCGGAGGCACCTGTCGGCTGCAAGCCTCCCCTACCCACGGGCGTTGGGCTGGGCAGCTGTGCGCTGGGTGCAGTCGCCCGCGAGCGCGCGGAGCCTGGGTGGAGCCTGGGTGTGGGCGCGCGCGCGCGAACAGAGGGCGCGCGACGGCTGCAGGTTCCTGGATTCGCGCGCAGCCATTACTTGCGTCTTCTGGGCCTCAAAGCAACGCGTGGCGGCCGGCCCGATGGACGATTTTCTTGCCGGTCTCGAGGCGCAGTTTGGAGAGCTTGTGTCGCGCATCTCGCGGCTGGAGGCGGTCGACGACCAGCCCGCGAAGTTCGCGCAGCTCGACCGCGAGCTCGTGCGCCACGTCGGCCGGATCCGCGCGCAGTACGAGGCGCGCCGCCGCATCGAGACGCTGCAGGCCGAGGGCGCCGAGCTCGACGGGGCGATCAACGCCATTCTGATCCAGCTCGACGAGTGCCGCAAGCAGCTCGAGCAGCTGCCGCCGTCGGCCACAGCGCCCGCCGAGGACGTGCGCAAGGTCGATGCGCAGGAGCTGCTCGACTACGCGACCAAGATCACGCGCTTCACGCGGCGCATGCCGGGCACCGTTGACCCGACCGTACTGCCGTGGCCGACGGAGGACTGGCTGCGCCGCGGGATGCTGGCGACGCTGACCGTGCAGCAAGAGCAGCAGCAGCTGGTCGAGCAGCAGCAGCAGCAGCAGCAGCAGCAGCAGAAACAGCAGCCGGACGATCAGCGGCAGGACGGCAGGCCACAGGGCGACCAGCCCACGGACGACGGACAGGACGACCAGCCAACGGACTCCGCTACGTCGCCCGGCGCGGTTGCGCAGGCGCCGCCGGCCTCCGCGGCGGGCTCAGCCGCGCCGTCCGGCTCTGGACCGCGGCGGAAACCGCAGAAGATCTCTCTCGACTTCGACTCCGACGACTCCGACTAAAACGGTAAACGGCTCGCGCGGCGCCAGCAAGCCGACGCCCTAATGTTAACCGATATGTGACTATATAGCTGGAACGGTCTGCGTGGCCTGAGGCGCAAGCTCAGAGGTAAGAGAGGTGCGCCAGCGGGCTGGAGAGAACGCCGTGGGCGCCCACGTTGCGCACGCGCAGGGGCGTCGTGGCCGAGGCCGCGTCGCCCGCGTCGCCCGCGTCGCTCGGGTTGTCGCCCGTGTCGGCCGGCGGCAGGCGCGCGAGGCGCTCGAGGTTGCGCGCGGACACGCCGTTGTAGTTCGGCTCCGCGCCGTCGTACGTGAACTTCGGCCGGAAGAACAGGTCCGGGACGTCGAGCGCGTAGAAGAAGCCGCCGCTGTGGGGGTCCGCAAAGAGCCGATTCTGCGCCCGCTGCCACGCTGCCGCGGCGCGCGCCCAGCGCGCGTCCGCGGCGACGTGCGCGTGGAAGTCGAGCAGCCCCATCACGGTGAACGCGAACTCGTCGCACGTCCGCGCGCCCGGCGCGCTCACGGCCGGCACGCCCTCGAGCTGCTGCGCCAGCGCCGCGGCGTGCGCGCGCGCCGCGGGCACGAACGCGGCGATCTGCGCAAGCCCGCTCAGCGCGAGCCCCAAGTCGCTGATCACAACGCGCTCGCTGACGGCGCCCTGCGGGGGCGCCTTGTGCTCGCGCCGGTAGGCGCGCAGCAGCTCGCGCGACCGTGCAAACGCTCGCGCCGCGTCGGCCCGCGAGACTCCGAACGTCGTCGCGGCCTCCTCCGCCGGCATGTGCAGGCTCAGCACGTTGAGCCCGTCGCACTCGCGCAGCGGGTCGAGCTCGGGGTTCACGTTGCCGCCGTCGTTGACGCCCCACATCGCCTGCGCAACGTCGCGCTCGACGCGGCTCAGGTGCGGCCCCAGCGAGGCCGCGAACTCGTCGTACGCCCAGAGGTGGGCCGCGCACGTCTCCGCGGTGAACGGCGCGAGCGCCGCCGTGTATGCAACGAGGCCCTCGGCCAGGCCGCGCACCACGTCGTCCTCGGGGTCCTCGCGCAGCCGCGCGGCGCACGCCATCAGCAGCGTCGCCTGGCCGCTCAGCGTCTTGTGGAAGCTCGGCAGGTGCCAGTCCGAGCTGACGGAGTACGCGTACACGCCGCCGTCGAGGTGGTCGACAACGCCGCCGCGCGCAATCGCGTGCAGCACGTCGCGGCACAGCTCGCCACCAAGCACGCTCAGCGCATAGCCCATCACGAACCGCGGTGCCTGCGTGGCCAGCGCCTTGTACTGCAGCGCGGCCTGCTCGCGCGCGTCGCGCGCGTCGAGCTGGTCCTGCGACCCCGGCGCGGCGTCGCGGATCTGCGCCAGCTCCGCCACCGCCGAAGACGCAGCCTGCTCGCAGAGCGCAGGCGTCGCACGCCACGCCGACTCCGCAGCAGTCAGAAAGCGCCCAAGGTCGGCGCTCGAGAGGTACGACGCCGCCAGGAACGGCGCGCGCTGCGTCGGCGTCAGGACCGCGTTCAGCGGCCAGCCGCCTTGCCCGCCGGCCTTCAGCTGCAGAAACATCATCAACGCCTTGTCGATCCCGCGCTCCTCGTCCTTCTCGATGCGCACGGGCACGAACCGCGTGTTGAGCGCCGCGCCATTCGCGGCGTCCGCGAACGCCTCAGCCGCCATGCGCTCGCACCACTGCGAGTGCGACACGCTGCTCACAAAAACGCATTTGTTCTCGCGCTGAGCCTCTTCAAACGTCGCGGGCGCCCACCGCCGCCAGCGGATCGTCGCGTACCCGCGCTTCACGCTGGCCAGCACGCGCATTCACAAGCGAACGTTCCTTGCCCTCGCGATCGCAGAAGGCGCCCGGTGCGCGTGCGTATCGGAGGCCGTCGGGCGCGCGAAACGCGCCGCAAGCCCCTGCGCGCCCCGCCTCGCCCATCGAGCCGGCTTGGCTCTTACCATCTGTGGCTGGTCCAGAAGCTTAGCACAAACTCTCCTTCTCGTGAGCATCCGTCCGGCTGAGCTCGGAGCTGTGCTTCCAAATCAGCAGCCATACCCTTACACACTGACATCGAGTGAGCACTGGGCCTGAAATTTGGCACCACCCGAAAGGGTACCAAGGGTACCACCCCACCACCATATATCAATATCCGTGCCTCAGAAACTCTGATAGCGCTGTAGTAGCTGCACAGGACCAAGCCGAGGGCGATAGACCCCTTTTTGTACGTAGTTATATATGGCTCAGCCTCGGCTTTGATTCCCATATATTTTCGTGGCATTGAGTGCTGAAATATGTGGCTAACCACCGGGAATCCAAACTAACTCAGCTCTCAATCAGGCTTTCCAGAAAGAGTCGCGCATGGGGCGCGAACCGATAGTTTGGCGAACTTAAACGGTTGCTATATATTAAATGCCATTTACTAGCCAATTGCTTGTGGCTAGACGGCGCGAAGCGCCTGCCAAGCGCCTGCCAAGCGCCTGCGAGAACTCGACATGACAAAACTCTGGCATCCCGCCCAGGAACGCCGCCTGCCGCCAGGAGGGTAGGTCACGGGACGCTAGCCCACCGACCACTGTAGCAGAGTAAGCCGTTCTGTGACACCGGTGCGCTGCCTGCCCGGCACATGACAGCGACTTTGCTACATGCAGCCTGCATCAGACGGCAGCGGTGCTGTCTTGCTTTGTGAAGATTGCTATTTCGAAATGTTCACAAAGTAGTAGTCAAAGGCCCCACAGTAGCTCAAATAAGCGGCTGAGCGTTCTCAACGCCGCTGATGGTCACCAGGGTGAGCAAGTATGGGGTCCCAGACTCAAGAGCACGCACATGCCAATGTACTGCTGCGGCTACCTCAACCAATCTTGTGACCTTTTTAGTACTGTTAAACGCGCATTTGCGAGACTCCTGCAGAGCGCAATCGTACGTGGGGACGTGCGTGGGTATGGAGTATGGAGAAGCGAAATGGTGGAGAGGTCTAGGGCTCGATGCACACGAGAATCAGGTGATGAGGGGCAGTGATAGGCATCCGGCTTAATTAATGGTAATAACGGGGTTGTCACGGCGTTCGGCAAAGTCGCCATTCAGGCACAATGACGCACCGGTGACGTCATCCGCGCCATGTGGAAAAACGGGCGTTAAATAAGGGCAATTCGGAATGATGCGGCGCAAGGTCAGCTGAATGGATAATCAGAGTAAACGGCGAAGGCACAGCAGTTCCAGTGCACCTCGTTGCTAAGTAGAAGTTAGATGGCCCCCGAAACTCTGGGTCACTAGGCCCTCTAAGAAAACAATTCGTCATATGGCTCAATAATCCAGCGCTGACGGAGAATTAGCGGCAAAATTTATAGTGGGCTGCATCCTGCGTAACGTAGCTAGGACCGGCATTTGCTTGCATACACTAAAATTAACCCTACCTTCTTTCCGCCATGGCCAGCGTATAATGTCTGGGACGCCGATGGTAAACAGAAACCACTTGCATATTGCGCAGCTATCATATGCAGTCGGCAATGCAAGAACCTACTTCGATTGGATTACCCTGAGGGGTGTCCAATTGTCTCAGAAAACTATATAAGAAGCGTGCTTCAGTGGCGCCTAGGTACTTCACATCTTACTTTTCTTCAAGCGACAACAAAGCTGGAACAGTTCGACACCATCATTGACCCAATCCTCGTTGATCAAATATGACCTCTACCTTCACACTCACTCGTCTCGAGACTCCTGATCTCGCCCTGAATTCGGGCAACAAGATCCCCGCCGTCGGGTACGGCCTCTGGAAGCAGCAAGGCGCCGAAGCCAAGGACTCCGTGAAAGAGGCTCTGAAGGCTGGCTACCGCCACTTGGACTGCGCGGTCGCTTACCAGAACCACCGTGAGGTTGGCCAGGCCATTCGCGAGTCTGGCGTTCCCCGCAAGGACATTTGGATCACCTCCAAAGTTTGGGGAACCCACTTCACGAACCCCGAGGAGGCTGTTGATGAGATCCTGGAGGAGCTTGGCATTGAGTACATCGACCTCCTGCTAATCCACCTGCCGGTCGCGTTCAAGCGCAACCCTGAGGACCCGAAGCAGTTGCGCGGGCTCGACGTCGATCACGATGTCAAGTACAGCGATGTGTGGGCGCGCTTGGAGAAGCTGCCGAAGAACAAGGTGCGCAACATCGGCGTCTCCAACCTCACATGCCGTTCGCTTGGCGACCTTCTGAAGACGGCGAAGGTGACACCTGCAGTCAACCAAGTTGAGATGCACCCCAACCTTCCTCAGAAAAAGCTACTAGACTTCTGCAAGTCGCGGGGCATTCTGGTGCAAGCTTACAGTCCTTTGGCACAGGGTCAACACGAGAACCCCGTCGTGATTGACATTGCTGATGAGCTTGGGGTCACTCCAGCCCAGGTTGTACTTTCGTGGGGTGCCATGCGGGGCACAAACATTCTACCGAAATCGTCTAACCCCGAGCGTATGCGCGCGAACCGCGAGCTCATCACGCTCAGTGAGGAGCACATGGCACGCATCGACGAGATCGGCAAGGACATCCGCCGATACAATGACCTGGGCGAGAAGTATGGCGTCCCCATGTTCGACAACGAGGCTGACTCGAAATAAACAGAACGAGACCAACGAACACCACCACAAAGCTCATAAGATACGCAGACTTGCTTACATTATGTAGATGATAAACTTAAATACATTGGTATTGTTTTTATGATGACTCTCAGGCTATGAATGCTGCCTTGGCCCGCCCATATTCAGAAAGTTTTTTAATTAGTTACTTTTTATTAGCTGACTCTATCAATCTATGAGCAGTCAGGGCGAAAGTTGTCGAAGATTTAATCTCGGCACCTTCGCAGCCTTTTTTCAAGCACAAACGCGAGGAATTGCGTCGCGGGATGCCCACACGCATCCAGCAGAAGAGTATGGCTAGAACGGCTCTTCAGACGAAATTGATACTGCTATTCTCCGCGCCGCCGAGGAAGCAGTCTCGACATGAAAATAAGTGCAAATTAGACGCCTGTGGTGAGCACGACCACCGCAATTCTAAGGGAGTCGAGCGACACCGTCCACAAAGCGTTGGAGAGCTTGCTTGGCGCGGCCGCTATCAATGCTAGTCTCGGCCAGCTGCACGCCTTCTTTGAAGGACTTGGCAGCGCCGCTAATGTAGAGGAGCCCGGCCGTGTTGAGAAGCACGTAGTCGCGAATAGGATGACCCGCTGCGAGCTGCTTGTCGACGAGGCGGTGGACGAGCGCCGCATTGTCCGCCGGCGAGCCGCTGGCAACTTCGCTGAGGGGGTGGAGGGGGAGGCCGAAGTCCGATGGGGCTACGGCGTACTCGCGTATGGAGCCCGAAGGGTCGAGCTCCCAGATGTGCGTGGGCCCGGCTGGGGAGATCTCGTCGAGCCCCTCAGCACCGCAGACGACGAGAGCGGGTGTCCCGGGGAAAAGGGCGCGCGCGGCCTCCGCATACGTGCGGCCCAGCTCCGGCGTGAAGACGCCCAGGACCCTGGCCCTCACGGGCGCAGGGTTAAGCAGGGGCCCGACGAGGTTGAAGACGGTAGGGAACGGCAGAGAGCGGCGGACGTTGCGCACGCGCGCGAGCGTCGGGTGGAAGACCGGGCCCGAGAGGTAGTTGAACTCGCACTCCTGCAGCAGGCCGCTGGCGGTGTGCTCGTTGACTTTGGCGAGGTCGACGCCGAGATGACTTAGCAGGTCCGACGCGCCCGAGGCCGACGTCGAGGCCGGTCCGCCGTGCTTCGCCACGCGAACGCCAGGCACGCCCGCGGCGACGATGGAGGCTGTCGTGGAGACGTTGAAGGTGTTGCGGCCGTCGCCGCCGGTGCCCACGATGTCGCAGAAGCCCGAGCCGGAGGGGACGGGCTCGATCCGGCGCGCGACGGCGCGCAGGTTCGCGACGGTTGCCGCGATGAACTCGGCCGTGCGGTCTTTGTGGGTCTCGCGCGCGGCCGTGAGGAAAGCGGCGATTTCGCTGTCCGCAACACCCTCCCCGCGTAGGATGAGTGTGAGGGCCGCGTCGGTCTCGGCGCTGCCGAAGGAAGCCGGGTCGGCAGCGAGCCGCGCGGTGAGCGCGTCGAGCGAGGACATGTGCACAGGCTTCAGACACACACTAGCGCGCGCGCTTGAACAAGAGTACTCGGGGCGGCCGGTGCGGGCGGCAGTGAGGCGCGATACGGGCGTGCGTGCGAGTGCTGGCGGTCGATCAGGGCCGGGCGCGCGAGCGTTGGGTGCGCGTGCGTTTTCGCCCTGCTTAGTTATCGGAGGGTGGGAAAGCTCAGCTTGAAAAGGCCGCCAACCTAGCCTAGCTGCGAAAGCGTGCGTGCGGCCCGCCGACCTGGCGTTACACGGTGGCTCAAATTTTGGGAGTCCATCGCCACTCTAGCGTCGGTGATCTCCAAGGCTTGTGAGGAACAAGGGCGACTGAACGCGCTTCTTCCGTCCGGCCGCGCGCCGAGGCCTATAACTACATAGTAACAGCGATACTCAGTCCGCTCAAGAGTCGACGCTCGAGCGTCACTAGGTAAATAAACACACGTCCTGCACGAGGCCGAATTAGGCGCGGAAAAGCAACCGCCTAGCGCGAGGGCACGGGACATTATTAAAGCTACTTGAGGGCGGCTGCCTGTAGGTGCCGTCGAGCCCGGGCCCGCTGCCGGGGGCGGCATCGGGTGGTTGCGCTGGCTGCAGCCAAGACGCTGCTTGCCGAGTAAGGCAGCGTATCAGGTTGCAACCTGTGTCGCTCTGCGTCTGCAAGCTCTCGCTTATGCGGTGGAGAGAGAATGTGTCAACGCACCCTCCGCCCCGATATGCACTGAACCTCTCCCAAGGGGGGCCCAGCGACGCTTTTGCGTGGCCAGCATAGCCGTGCTTAAGGCCCGTGAGCGCGGAGGGGCGACGCTGGAAGCAACGCAGCGATGCTTCTTAGCGATGCGTGTGCGGGAGGCGCATCGTATCGGCGTACGCCTCGAGCGGGCAAGTCGTGGAGCAATGCGCCAGGTGGGTTTGCAGTGTGTGAGTTTGCGTTATGCGCGTATGCGAGGTGCGTGGGTACGCTGTGTGAGGATGCGGTGTGTGGGTAGCGGGGTGTAAGTAAAGGTGTGTGTGTTAATTTGTGTGGGTGCAAAGCGCGGCCACCTGCGCATGTGAGTGTTCGTGCTTGCGGAGCGTTGTCAGGTAGCGCATTAGGGGAGAATCTGACCTCCATCTTCGCAACCGCTGCCTGGCCAGGCGCACGTCGTAAGCATGCGGAGTTTAGTTTAGGACTGCTGTGGGGCCGTGCGCAGCTGCGCGGCATGCAGACGTGTGGGCGTCCCGTATAGCCACACGCGGGTGCGCGCTCTGTTTGCTCGAGCATCCATGTATTATGGAAAGATCAGTATTCTGGCTTTACCGTGCTTCTAGCTAGAAGACCGCTCGCTATATCTACTGCTTTGTTCTGTATATTTTTTTTTCGTTTTTCTTTTTAAGATTTCCAGTCCGCTGCCTCTGCGTCACTGTAGGCCAGCCCTATCCACAGACATTTTTACACGTTCGCCAAACTCTCCCACCCAGGGGCCGGAGGCCTCGCTCGTCGTGTTAGGTGCCACCATCTCTCCCCCCCCTTCTGCGCCTGTTCGGGAGGTGACGCGTTGCAGCGCCCCTGCCCTGTCACCGGGAGCGCCCGGGAGAGGCGGCCGCACGCGCGTGGGAGCGCTCTCTCCGCCCCTGCCCCCGCCGCGAAACCTAGTGCCCACCCCTCCCGCTGTACTTTAAACAGAACACGTTAGCGCAAAATCCAGGACAGACCACCGACCTTTCAGACGAGGCCTTAGGCACCATGGGAGAGACGAAGGCTGTTGATGACGCGCGTGCCGCGGTCTCGGCGAAGCGTCCGTTTCGCGCGACCGAGGCGGACCGCTCGCTCGAGGCGCGGCGCAGCATGACGCGGCGCGACTGGAAGGCACTGCTGCTCGTGCTGGCCATCGCCGCGGCCGTGCGCGTGTGGGGTCTTGACTGGCCCGACAGCGTGGTCTTTGACGAGGTGCATTTCGGCGGTTTCGCGAAGAAGTACATCATCGGGCGCTTTTTCTTCGACGTGCACCCGCCCCTCGCGAAGATGCTGTTCGCGGTCTTCGCGTTCCTGGGCGGGTTCGACGGCGGTTCGGACTTCGAGTTCGCCAACATCGGCGACGACTACATAGGGGCCCACGTGCCGTACCTCACGATGCGCATGCTTCCGGCGATCTCGGGCCTCGCGACGATCGCCCTCTGCTTTGCTACCCTGCGCGCGTCGGGCTGCCGCACGTACGTGGCCGCGACGACGGCCCTCGTTCTGACGTTCGAGAACACATTTGCCACGGAGTCGCGCTACATTCTCCTCGACTCGCCGCTCGTGCTCTTTGTCGCGCTCTCCGTGTACGCGTTCAAGCGCTTCGAGAACACGGCGCCCTTCACGCGCTCCTGGTTCCGGTACCTGCTGCTCACGGGACTCGCGCTGGGCGCCACGGTGAGCTCCAAGTGGGTCGGGCTGTTCACCGTGGCGTGGGTGGGCGTCCTCACCGTGTATCAGCTGTGGTGGATCTGGGGCGACCTCAACGTGCCGTCGGGGCGCTTCGCGCGCCACTTCCTCTGGCGCGCCGTCTTCCTCATTGGGGTGCCCGTGGCCTTCTACATGGCCATGTTCGCCCTGCACTTCTTCTGCGCGGACAACATGGGCGACGGCGCGGACATGCTGCCGCGGTGGTTCCAGGCGTCGCTGAAGCACAACACGCTTCCGCACGACGTGCCTGCGCCCGTGGTGTTCGGCTCCACCGTCTCGCTGCGCCACATGGACACGCAGGGCGGCTGGCTGCACTCGCACGTCCAGACGTACCCCAGCGGCAGCGAGCAGCAGCAGATCACGCTCTACGCGCACGTCGACGACAACAACCTGTGGCGCATCGAGAACGGGACCGAGGAGTGGAACCCGACCAACAGCACCGGGCCGGTGACCCTCAAAGACGGCAGCGTCATCCGGCTGATGCACCTCGCGACGGAGCGCCGCCTCCACAGCCACGATCACCGCGCTCCGGTCACGAACCAGGACTACATCTTTGAGGTGAGCGGCTATGGCTTCGAGGGCTTCGAGGGCGACTGGAACGACAACTGGCGCGTGCGCATCGTGGACCAGCAGCCCGTGTACGCGCCCAGCCTCGACGGCAGCAGCAAGGAGGACAGCAAGAAGGAGGTCCACGCGCTGCGCACCTACTTCCAGCTCGAGCACACGATGCTGGGCTGCCTGCTCTACTCGAAGCCCGTGAAGCTGCCCGAGTGGGGCTTCGAGCAGCAGGAGGTCTCCTGCATCCGCGGCGGCAAGCTGCACAACACGGTCTGGGTCGTCGAGTCGAACACGAGCCCGCAGCTTCCGGCGGACACGCCGCTCTCGAACTACCCCGTGCCGTCGTTCTGGAAGAAGTTCGTGGCGCTCAACAAGGCCATGTGGACGGTCAACAAGGACCTCACGGACCCGCACTTCTGGGAGTCGCGGCCCGCGTCCTGGGTGGCGCTGCGCCGCGGCATCAACATGTGGGGCTCCAAGAACCGCCAGGTGTATCTGGTGGGCAACCTGCCCGTCTACTGGGCCATTGCGGCGGGCATCGCCGTGCTCGTGGCGTTCAAGGTGGCGCGCCTGCTGTATTGGCAGCACATCGGCGGCATTGAGTTCGCGCCCCGGGCGGAGTCGCACTGGGCGCTGTTTGACCACCACTTCGGCAACTACGCGCTGGGGTGGTGGATCCACCTGTTCCCGTCGTTCCTCATGGTGCGCCAGCTGTTCCTGCACCACTACCTGGCGAGTCTCTACTTCGGCGTGCTGATGATCGGCCAGCTGACCGAGCTCGCCGTGACGATTGTGCGGCCGGCGAAGGCCGCGCGCCTGGTGCCGGCGCTCTTCCTCGGCGCGGTCGTGGCCTGGTACGTGTGGTACTCGCCGCTAATTTACGGCACGCCGTGGTCGAAGAGCCTGTGCGAGCGCAGCAAGTTCTTCGAGATGGACTTCGACTGCAGCCTCTTCCTCGACGACCGCGCGGACTACGCGAGCCAGGTCGCCGAGATCAGCGAGTCGCGCTACTCCGCGTACCACGGGCTGCTCGCGACGCCCACGGCGGCGGCGGGCGATGACGAGGCGGCCGCGGGCCGCGACGCCGGCGACGCCGGC
>NRDT01000094.1:0-30542 GCA_004124955.1 Starmerella riodocensis
ATGCTACGCCGGCGACGCAGCCGGCCGCGGAGGCGAACACGGAGCTGGCGCACATCCAGGAGGTGTTCAGCGCGGAGCTGGAGCGCGTCCGCGCCGTCGTGGAGACGCAGTACGCGAAGCAGTACAGGGACGCGCAGCGACGCTTTGCCATAATGTACTCGCAGCTCGCGTCGCTGTCGCAGCCGCTCGTCGCGGAGCTCCGGACGCTGGCCGAGGCCCTCGAGAGCCGCGACTACCCCGCCGCCCACAGCAGCGTCGAGACCATCTACACAGCGCACGCCGACGAGTCCACAGACTGGAAGCCCGGCGTGAAGCGACTGGTCAAAATGAGCGAAGCCGTTCCCGTCTAAGCAGCGGCGTGATAACTGTGACGGCACCAAAAGGACAGACAAGGGGGTGCTTCGAGCGTTCCTCAACGTTACTCAACCCGCCGTATATACGCACCCTTCCTTCGCACACACACATATACACGTGTGTCCACATAGATATGTACGTTTGTGTATACACTTGTAGAAATATTTCTGGGCTACTTGTTCGAGTCTCTAGGATCTCGAAACTAAATGGCATACATATTCTTCGTAGCGTCGGTCAAAGCCGCGCCCAAGCCGCGCCCAAGGCACCGACCCTGCTTGCTTGAGGTATGGTTCAGAGGCTTGTCGCCCGTTTCGCATAGTACATTGGGTGAGTCTAAATCATTACGTAGAGCCTGGACATCCGACAGAAGGTCTGCAGGTTCACGTGCAGGTCTAAATCATGGCAGAAACGCTAATTATCCGGTCAAATACGGGGGGCGGGGAACCACTGACTATAATGCGGAACCTCTTCTATGTCTTTGCATGGAGCGGAGCCGGGCGGCTACCGCTATTGTGGCATTAGGGATGAACGGCTCCACACTAGGAGTCGAGTGGCTGCACCAATGGTATCAAGCCTTCTGAGCATTAGTTTATGGCTGCTTAGAAAAGAAGGCCGATGGCAGCGGCGCCGATGGCGGCAGCACCGAGCTTGTTCGCAGCAGCGCCGTTGGCAACGACCGGGCCGCTAGTCGCAACAGCACCCTTGGTCGGCTTGGGGGCCTCGGTGCACTGGCAGTCCTCAACAGTGAGCGTGGTGGCCTTGCTGACGGTGTAGGTCTTCGAGTTGTAGGTGACAGTGGTCGGCGACGGGCAGGGAATGGTCGTGTACTTCGTGGCGATCTCGGTCGCGGTCGAGTTGCGGCCGGTCGGAAGAGCCGTGGAGTTGCCGGCGGGCGCGGCGCCAGAGGCGGCACCCTTCGTGTCCTCCACCTTGATCTTGATGGCGTTGCAGCCCTGGGGAGCCTTCTCATTGCTGCCGTAGACGCCGACGCCGAGCGTGCCGTCCTTAGCATAGTTGTACGGGTCGTACGCGAGCTTCGAGCAGGCGTAGAACACAGAGTCCGAGCCGTTGACCGAGAGATAGTTGTTCTTCACCTTGACGCTGTCGCCCGTGATGCCGATGATGAGCGTGTTGTCCAGCACGTCGAACGTGTAGGGCGCAACCATGTCGGCGAGCTGAACCTCCTGGTAGACGGTCTCGTTCGAGGGCGCGTAGAGGTAGGTGACAGGGGAGTCCGAAAGCAGGGCTCCGTTGATGCCGGCACCGAAGTGGATGTTGGAAAGGTGCTTGCCGTTGGCCGCGTTGTCAGAAGACTCAGTGGTCAGTGTGACATTCTTGGCAGCGGCGTCCGCGGCAGAAACACGAGTAGCGAAGGCCGAGAGCAGCAGGGCTTGAGTGGAGAACTTCATTAGCGGATGGGTGGGTGTTGTAAACTAGTGCGCTTGGCTTTGCTGGTTTCCTACGGTGGGACAAATCGTACGGCCTCTTTATATATACTTTTGGGCCTAAAATTAGAACATGTGCAAGCGCTATCGGAATGGCCCAACCCGAGCCCTCCATGCAGTCCAGGTGACATCATTGCGAGCCGCCGTGGCTACCACTTTTGCGCGTTTTCGGCCAAACCCAGCCTGCCTTCAAAACCAACCCTCAAAGACAACACTAAACTACTGAGTAGCTTAGCGCGCGTTGGGAGCTCGGTTTCTCGGCAGAGACGCGTCAATGGCTGCGATTCAGCAAATTTGCTGCCCACTAGGGCGTTTGAGCGGTAAATTTGATGCACATAGCGCTCATAGGAGGACCGATCCTCAGGCTCGAGATGGAAAGCCTGGGGTGCATATGACTACAACCCTGGTCCGTGCCCTCGTCCCCGCCCTTGCCTGGAAGAACATAAGATTTCTGAAGTCACCCAGAAATATCGTTAAGGGCCCTACCCTATGCTCTAGGGCAGCGAGATTGTTCAATGCGTCACTCGCGAGTATATTTCGACTGGAGCTGATATTTACGCGCTGGGGCTCTGCAACATGGCCAGCGTGAAGTTCAGTTCGGCCAGTGAAGCAGTCTATGCTGCTGTTGTAAAGAATCTTAAGGCTCACTTGCCGAAGGCGTGGTCGTGATATTCCTTGTGGCTGTTAGTGGACTATTTACGTCGTAGCGTTGTTGGTTTAGTCACATGGACCATAGGGCTGGGTTATGCAGAGGTATCACGACAATTGGCTCCGAGAGACGCGCGTCACCCCCTCCCTCATCGAATTCCATCAGTCAGAGAGTCGCGTCGAAGACTATGCGATCAGCAACATCACACCCTAAATCGCACCCTATTAAACGACTTTCGGGCAGAAGGAAGATTTGCGAAGGGTGAAAGGCGCTTACACCACCACTGAAAATAAAAAGCTTTAAAAGTATATATTTTGATGTGAAAACAGGCGCCTTGAATGGTTCATGCCGCTTAAATGACACCGTGGTCTGCTTGACAAAAAAATAATGTCGCGCTACATGTAGGTTTTGTTGGGATGTGCTCCACGCTAATTAGCGCCTGGCGGGCCGCTCGCTTACTCTATAGGGAGGAGGTGTCCTGCTTTAATAATCGTCGTATTCGGCGATCGCGAACGCGGGGAAGGACGGCGGTTCGCTGGAGAAGTGGACTTCGCCACTAAAGTGCGTTCTTCCGAGCAAAAATGCGACAGCCGGTTGCGTAAATTCCAGAACCTAAGAGCATCAACGCTTGATCGACAGCTTCATGACGTCTTTCTAAGGCCCCTTTGATTTGCGGCTTCTGAGGTCTCCATCTCTGCTGGGCGCCACCATATCGCAATCGATGCCGCCTCGATGCGCCAAAAATAACCAGCTCCCAAGAAGTTTGCGGTATATAGTTTAGTGAAGGAGAGCCAGCTTAATTTATTGCGCAGCTTAAATCTAACATCTAAATGAAAAGAAATATGACCTCTCAGGCAAGACCTCTGGGCCGAAACAAGCACTAGCAAGCTTGTGCAGTGCTAGAGTGCTTCGACCATTGTGCAACTCGAAAGTCGGGCTGAGCGCGTTCAGCGACAGCAGTTGTGCGCACACGGCTACACGAAGAGGAAGCTGCGGTGTTGTTTTTGCCGTCCGTGGCTCCTTTTTGGCGCGATTGAGTCCACAGCGGCACGATAAGTGCTTCCGAAGCGCCGCAAAACAAAGGTGAGGCAAGGAGATGTTGTTGTTGCGAGCCTAAGTATTTAGATACAGCTACGTTTAATACAGAGTCAAACAACACGGCGCCTGCAAGCCGTTGGTCTACACTTGTCGCTTCGCACGCTCACTTATAGCGAGCAGCGTGCGCCAAGGCGGCTGATCCTTCGCATTGAGCATGCATAGGCGCTCGCTGGGTCTGTGCTTAGTAATACGATTCTGATATTTGTGGCCTGCAGAGGGCGTGCGCGGGTTTGTCATATTATCATGCGTAAAGTTTTCTATACTGGGCTTTCGCGCTCGTCCCCACCGCCTGAGCGCGATTGGCCCAGCGATGCCAGTGGGAGCGAGGCTGAAACCGAGCTCGAGAATGGGCGATCCAATGCCCGAAAGCCCCCGGCGAAGTCGCTGCATCGCCGGACTGAGTCCATGGACCAAAGTGCGGGGCTGAGCGCGCCGCCAAAGCGCCAGCGCAAGGCGGGCAGCGCCGTCATGCGCCAGCGGCAGACGTCGCGCGAGCTGCGCGACGCCACGGGCCAGCGGCCGCTGCAGAAGGCCTGCGCGCGTTCCGATCTGGCCCGGGTGAAGAGCATCCTGCTGAACGGCCCGGACCTTCAGGATCGCGACTATGCCGGCACCACCGCCCTGCACACGGCCGCGTTGAAGGGCGACGAGGCGATTGTGAGGGTCCTTCTCGAGGCTGGCGCCGTGCCGGACGTGCGGAGCGGGCCCGAGGAGCTCGACACGCCGCTGATGGACGCGGCGGCCAACGGCTACCTGCCCATAGTGGAGCTCCTGCTCACCGCCGGCGCCGACCCACGCGTCACTAACGCGCGCGGCCGCACGGCGCGTGACTTCCTCGACCGAGGCGACGCAGATACGCCGGCTATCGCGCGTGCCATGCAGCGGCGCGAGGCCGAGCTGCGCCGCAAAGATGCCGCCATTGTGGACTCGCCCTCGCACCCGTGCGCGCCGGACGGGCTCTTCCCGCCTGGCTTCGCCGGCGTGCAGCGGCTGCCGGCGCCGGCCTTTCTCGACGTCACGCGGGGCGACCTCATCGTGCAGAGCGCCTCGCACGGCGAGCTGGAAATCGTGGGCTCCGCTCTGGAGCGCGGCTGGCGGCCGAGCGCCGCGGCTCTCGTTTCTGCGGCCAAGTACGGACACACCGAGGTCGTTGGCCTGCTGTTGGCGTTCGGGCTCTCGGCGAACGCGAAGAGCGGCGGTGCGTTCGCGCTCCCGCAGGCGATCGAGCGCGGGCACCTCGCGACGACGCGGCTGCTCCTGGACAGCGGAGCTCAGCTGAAATCCGAGTACGAGAAGCTGGTCGCAGACTTGCCTGCGTCGAGTGAGCTGCGTGCGCTCGTTTTGGGCGTGGAGCCGGCTCCCAAGCTGGATGCCAAGTCAGAGCCAGAGGCCAGGCGCGACGCCACGGCGGATCAGGCCAAGTCGAAGGCTCCCAAGCCAGAGACTTCAGTGCAAGAGCCCGCAAGGCCCGAGATTGTCAAGCAAGAGACTGCAAAGACTGAGTCTGCAAAGCCTGAGTCTGCGCCAGCCAAGCACACCAGGCTCGAGTCTGTGAAGTCAGAGCCTGTGAAACCAAACAACGCGAAGTTGCCGGCGCAGCCTGAGAAGAGCCCCGCGACTGTGGCAACGAGCGACAGCCTCTCCCGCTCTGGACCGAGTAGTGAGCGCGAAGTGAGCGAGCTAGCGGAGGCAGACCCCACCCCGGCCCGCCGCCGCTCGCAAGACGCGGCCGGACCTGTGCCGCCGGCGGAGGAGGGCAAGCCTGGAAATGCATCTCGCGCAGCACCCGGCGGGGCGCGAACGCCCAGTCCGGGTACGGAAAGGCGTTTGAGCTCAGTGAGCCCCAAGTCTGGCGGCGGCTCCACTGCGGCCGCCGGCTCAGCGGTCTCGGCAAGTGGGGCCAGCACCGACGCCCTCAAAGAATCCGCGCGTCCCAAAACGCCGCGCGCATTGGCACCCTCACCTGCGCCACGGCCCCTTGCGGAGGATAGCGTTCGGCCGCCAGAGCCTAAGGTGAGGTTCGGCAGTGCATTCACCGAGAAGACGCAGGGCCCCGTGGGCGGCGTCTCGAAAATTGATCTGCGTTCGATCAAGCCGAAGAAGCGCAGCAAGTCTGTCGCCAAGGGCAGCGACCCGCTGGCGGGTGGCGCCTCGCTCGCGCCGCGCTCCGCCTCGGAAAGCGGGCACGCCGCATCAGACGCAGCGCAATCGGCAACACAAGCGGCGGCAGAGCGTGCCGACTCTATACCCAGTGTGGACAGAGCTACATCTGCGCCCACGCTCGCAACGGCCGCGAGTGCTCTCCCGGCCGCTGGCGCTGCAAATGCGAGCGAGCTTTCTAGTACTCAAACTCCAGCGCTGCAGGAAGGCACGGAGTCGGAAGCCACGCCGGCCAATGGGTCTGCAGAGCCGACGGCCCCAGCATCTGCGAATGGTTCAGCGAGCACTGCAATCACAAACGCGCCGTCCAGCGCAAGCCAGGAGGCGCATGACAGCGTCGCTGAAACTGCTAAGACGGCGGCGACGGACGCTAATACCCAACCGGCAGCTAAAGCAGTGGCTGCAGCCAGTGCCCCTGCGACCAGCACTGTCGATACTAGCACTGCTCCTACCAGCACCGCCGACCTCAACGGGGCGGACGCGGCTGCCGAAGCTGCAGCAACCGCCACAAGCGCCAAGGGCGAGCCTCGCTCGCGCCCAGTTTCGCGCCCAGTCTCGCGGCCCGGCTCGCGCCAGGGCTCGCGCCAGGGCTCGGTGCCCCGCGAGACCGACGCCTCCGCCGTGCTGTGGGCAGAGCGCTCGCAGGAGCTGAACGAGCTGGCGGAGCGGAAGGCCAAGGAGCGCCGCGACCGCGAGGCGAGGATGCTGGCCAGCCTCGCCCAGGAGGAGCGGCGCCGCTCCGACTCGGAGTCGCGGCTGCAGCAGTCCGATAGCTCGAGCGCCCACGCGCGTAACGCGAGCGGCGAACTCGCGCCATCTGCCGATGCCGCAAACGGGCTTGAGACCCAAGCGGCAGGAGGGGGCGGCTCACCGAAGCTCGGTTCCGCCAGCAATTTCGCTGCCGCTGACCACGCCTCGGCCGCCGCAACGCCGGCCGCCGCGGACCCGACAAGCCAGGCGGGGACTGCCAAGGACGCGCAAGCCACGACCGCTGGCGGAGAGGACGCGCGCAATGCGGTGCTGGCGAGTCCCGCAGATGCGGCGCCGGAAGCACTGCCCGCCACGGCCGCTACAGCGTCGTCGTTCGCGCCGCGCGACTCGCCGGGCCCCGTCTCGCCTCGGGACGTGGGCGTGCAGGCAGCCTCGGCGGCCACGGTGGCGGCGGCGGCTGCGCCGGCTGCCGCGTCGGCGACCGCGTCGGCGACCGCGCGAAGCGAAGTCTCCGTGAAGCACATGCCGTGGGTTCTGCGGCGCCTCGCGTACACGGGCGACGCGCAGAACGTCGCGCCGCTGCTCGTGCACACCATTGGCGCGAAGCAGTACTACGTCGACGTCCAGGTCGCGCTGCTCCGGGGCGAGCCGCAGCTGCACGTCAAGTATCCCAAGCTAGCCAAGGTCCTGATTACAGCGCGGCACAAGCAGCTGCTCTGGTCGTTCTGCCGGCCGTGGCTGTGCCGCCCGGGCTCGAGCTACGAGGAGATCCTGGAAGACCAGGCGAAGTTCCAGCAGCTCGTCCTCAGCTGGGTACCCGTTGAGGAGATCGACGCCCTGCTGTTCGCGTCCGCCAAGCCGCGGTCCGTGGCCATCCGCCTGGAGCTGCCGCAGCTCCAGATCTCCTCGAACGCGAACCTGCCGCTCCGCTGGCAGACGCGTGCTAGTGTGGCCAGCCGCGCGTGGTAGCGCGCACGCACAGCCGCACGCGAAGTTGGGACGCCGGGGTGTATGGACGGCGCTCACCACCATGGCAGCGCGCTCCGATCGCCACTGCTACCACTCTGCACAGCTATTTATTAACTTATTTATTGCATCATGTTTTTGTAAATTATACGGCCCATCACAACGGCCCTCCGTTTTGCGAGCTATTAGGCGGCTTCCGCCTCCCTGTACTCGAAGCCTCGTGGCGCGACATCGCTGGGCGACTCCTCGTCCCGGCTCTTGGCGTGGCTGTCTGCGCCATGCGCAAGCAGAGTTTTGATCACGCCGGGATGGGCCTCCGCGAACGCGTAGTGCAGCGCCGTCCAGCCGACGGCGTCTGTCGCGTTGACCGGCGCGCCGCGGTCGAGCAGCAGCTCGACCAGCTCGAGCGAGCCCACCGCCGCAGCGCGCTGCAGCACCGTGACCTGTCGCTTGTCCTTCGCGCGCACGGACGCGCCGCGCTCGATGAGCAGCCGCGCCGCGCCCACCTGCTTCTTCGAGACCGCCAGAAACAGCGGCGTCTGCAGGTTGGTCGTGCGGCTGTCGATGATCGGGTCGAACGCGAGTACCTGCGACACGTACGCCTCGCCGAGCGAGGCGGCAATGTGCAGCGCCGTGAAACCGGCGCCGTCGGCGACGTTTACGTCGAAGCCCGGCACGGCGCGCGCGGCCTTCAGCACGATGCTCACGGCCTCCGCGTCCTGCGTCTCGCTGAGCGCCCACATCAGCGGCGTGCGGCCGTCCGCGTCCGTCTTCAGCACGAGCTGCGGCGCGTTGGCGAGGTCGCCCTCCAGCAGACGGACCTTGCGCTGCTGTATGTGCTCATGCACGGTCTCAATGCTCGTGCTTTCCGTCATCTCGTGCCTGCTATGACGCCTGCTGCCCCAACCGCTGGCGCACGCACTCTACGTATGTTGCCGTCCGGTCGTCGTTTACGCTGCGGGCCGCCTAGCTTGGTGTTTCAGACACTGCATTGTATTAGGTATCCCGTGACCGCGACCCTGGGGAGCTGCAGCATACACGCCTGCTGCAGCCGCGCGGGTCTGGGGTCGCGCATCTTTCCGCCGAGTAGCCAAAATCAGCGCAGCAAGCCAATCGAGCGGATGCTCGCAGGACTCTTACGTTAAGTATTTAATATGATAAGGGTGGCCATATCTAGTCCGAATGTGCCCCTATTTCAATTGGCAGAGGTCTTGTTGTCCGCGAGCATTGTGCTTAAAGCTGTCAACATACTTACTTCTAGTTGGATTCGATGGCTCGATAATTCGTAATGACTGTAATTAAATAGAGCTAGAGTTACGAGTGGCCCCCAGCGAGTCGTGAAAAGTCGCAAATGCTCGGTATTAGTCAATCCTCATATGATAATAATGACTATATTACATCTAAACGCTTGCGAAGTTGCTCCCATATTCCCAAAGGAAGCTTCAGAGTGGGACAAGAACCGTCTTTCTGCTAAAAAGGTATCCTGACTGCCATTTTGAGGACTCGGCTCGTGTCAATTGAAGGCACAGCAACTCGCATCAGGCCGCTAGACGCATAAGCTCAGATGTTGAGAGAATAGGGAGCTATCCGGTTTATTGGAGACGAGGTGCAGCTATGGTACTTTGTGAGCATTGGCAGAGTTGTTCAGTGAGATATGGAAGCCGTGCTTTGCCTCGATCTATGTCGGTGTCGAATTACTCCTTACCCTTAGGGTCACCCTTCTTACGTGCACCGAGCATGATCGCGTTCCGCGTCAACGCGGGGGTCGTAGACGCCTTCTATAGTTAGAGATGGGATCGTTGCAGTATGCGATGCTCTTAGTGAGTCCATCACCGTTAGCTGGGCAGTGTCTCGTTACGGCCTGAGGAAGATACAACTCACGAAATCCAGAACGATGGTGGTCACCCTTCATGAAGACCGGGATGGTATACACGCTGGATATGCGCTGCGTTCATTATTCTATTTGGATATGGCAGTTCAAGTCATGCCGTGGCTGCAACATATGCCATGCCGGACGTCGCCAGTCAGGTAAGTGATGTATCTTCTCGGGAATCGTCGCGCCCCCGTTTGAACCTGCAGGATGACGTACAGCGCTGAGTACGCTCAACGACCTATGATTTGATTCTGTGGATCCTCTTGCAAAGGTGACGTTCCGGGCGTATCGAGAGGAGGCTTTCTGTCGAGGAGTGCTCTACTCGTTGGTAGCTCGGCACTATCTACTGCGGTGAGCCCAGCCAGAGCTCGCCGAGTAAGGAGACTACATACGCTTTATCGCAGACACGCTCGGCAATCGCTTGAGCCGCGGCATCAACACCTACGTGGGCTTGCTTGCCGAAGAACGCTGTCCCCGACGCCGTATTGTGACTCTTGAGACGGTGCGGCGAAGGATGATGCTGACGGCCTGGCTTGCAGGGCTCTCAGCAGTCGGCACGCTGCTGCACCGGGCGGTGCCGGAGCCCCTCAGCGGGTTCCTCTGGAGCCCGCGATGGACGAGCTCGCTGGCGCTGGCGTGGATGTTCTGGGACGCGCGCTGGCTGGAGCTGCTCGTCGGGACGCGGAAGCTGCTCGCGCGCTCCGCCGCGCTTTACGGCCTCTCCACAGCGGCGGCCCTCGTCCTCAAAACCGCTCCTGCCCCGGTGGCCCTAGCCACGGCCCTGACCGTGTGGAAGCTTAGAGTCGTTCCCTTCACATGGGAGCTCCGCGTGGGAAAGAACATCCAGCTCTACCCGTTCATGTTCACTTTGCTGGTTGCGGCCCTCGCGCTGTATGACGCGAACGATCTGGCCAGTATACTGGTCGGAGTCGTTCTGGGATACCTCGTCCGCTAGATCATATAAAGTACATACCCGGCGCTAGCCATCACCGCCTAGAGAACGTCGGCCTTACCCCACATTGGCGCATACACGCACACACACGCACACGCACGCACGCATACGCTACGCGCACTGCACAAACTCCGCAGCGCACAACGCACGCATTTCGCACCCTCGCTGCACGCGCGTGGACGCCTCTCACATTCACATACGGGCACGCACCGTTTGTGGCAAGGCATTCGCTTGGCAGAGGTCCTGAGACTCACGCGGCGCACCGGCCCGCCAGCACTCACAGCGCGCGCGCGCACAGGCGATAAGCAGAGATGGCGAGCCTCTCTGTAGAGCTGAATGCAGTAGTGCTCCACCTGCGGCAGCCGAGCTCCTCCTTCGCTGAGCGCAAGGCCAAGCTCGGCGCCGTTGCGTACCACCTGCCGCTCATCAAGAATAAGCAGAACCTGTGGCTGGTGCTGCAGGAGCTGGCCGTGAGCCCCGATCTGATGGCCGGCAGCGGCTTCGAGCAGCTGCAGCTCACGCTATACCTCGTGGACGGCGTCCACTACGCCTACGAGCGCAAGCACCAGGTCTCCTCGCCGACGATCTCGCCGCAGGAGTGGGAAAGCGAGATATTCAAGACTGCGTACCACCTGCCGCCGCTGTTCGGGCTTATCCTCTCGTCCGGGTTCGTCAACGCCAACGCGAACCGCGTTGCGGACCTGCTGCGTTTCCTTCCGGTCGTGTGCGAGTCGCCCGTGCTCTTGCCCCTCGCGGCCGGATGCCTGATGCGCGCGCAGTGGTCGTACCGGTTCACCAACGAGGTGTTCTTGGGCCTGCCCTTCGCGTTCGAGCTGCTGGACGTCGTCGTCCGCGAGCTCTTCTACACGCAGGCCAATCTGGACCTGGCAGGGCCCGCCGTCACGGTTGAGATCGGCGGCTGGAGCCGTCTCATTGCGGGACTGCTCCTACAGCAGCCCTCGATGGTCCTTTTTCGATACTTGCAGGTGGTGCAGATCTACGTGAGGACTGTGATGGCTATGCGAGACGACCCGGAGTACCTGAAACAGTTCTTCTTCGGCGTCATGATCCAGCTCGAGGGCGTGGCGAGCCAGACGCTGGCGACGAAGCGCATAGACGCGGCCCAGCGGACGCAGCTGGCGACGCTCGTCCTGCAGGTGCTGCAGCCCTTCGGCTTCGTGCTCGAGCATCTCGGCGCGCAGTTCGAAAGCTACCAGTTCGTGCTGAACACCTGTCTGGACACCCTGAGCTCCGCCCCCGCCGCCGTCAGCGCCGTGCGCGCGCTCGGGGAGCACTGGAGCTTCGGGCGCCTCGTGGGCTCGCCGCAGGACGCGGGCGATCTCACGTTCTTCTTCGAGGTCTGCGAGCAGCTCATGCCCGTCATGACGCCCGAGGACGCGAAGCAGCTCATCCTGCCCATAGTCGAGCGCTTCATCAAGCACTGCGACCACGTCCCGGTGTTCGAGTCGGCGCACTCGGTCATGCTTGCGTATCTCGCCACGCACCCGAGCTTCCGCCTCGCGAAGGCCGATGTGGCGCAGCGCTACTTCTTCGAGGTCATGGCGCTGTTCCCGGCCAAGCTCAGCGCCGCGCAGTTTAGGACCGCGGTGGGCGCCGTCATGCGGGCTGTTGGCGAGGACGTGCGCGGCCTCTTCCTGGCCGAGCTGTTCCAGGCGGCCAAGCGCAGCATACCGGGCACGCCGCTCCCCGCGTCGGTGCCCGCGGGGCCCCACGAGGGCAAAGACCAGCCGCCGACCTTGCGTGCAGCACTGGTGTCTGCGTTTCTGCACGCTGCCGCCGACAACTGCGACGCCACGGATCTCGCCCGCTGGCTGCACCTCGTCTCCCCCATGGTGCCGGCGCCCTACTCCGCGATGGCCCAGCAGGAGAGAGAGTTTCTGGTGCAGGACTTCTCCGACGTAGTGACCTCGCTGGGCAGCGACACGAGCGACGTGGGCATTCGCTGGTACTTCAAGGAGGGCTGGAGCACGGCGAAAATGTGACAAGGCTGGAGGACCGGCCCGGGCAACCAACAAGCGAGTCTCAAGCAAGCGAGCGAGTCCTACGCGAGCGAGTCTTATTGGACTAATAGTCGCTTTTCAAAACAAATGTAAAAGCTCGCAGCCGCTGAGGGGTGAGCGCGAGGGGGGGAGTATATGTACATCAATACATGCTACGCTTTTAAGACCGACGGGTCCGCGGTAGCGAGCTTCTCGCCGGCGTTGGCAACGGTGGTGGCAGTCTGCGCCAGCGTGGAGGTGAGGTCCTCGTTCTGCTTGCGCCACAGCTCGGGGAGCTTGATGGTGACGAAGTTCGGCGCGACCATCTTCTCTGCGAACTTGCTGCGGATCGCCGACTCCACCACCTGCCCCAGTTTCGGGACGTCCTGCAGCTGCGACCGCGCGCCCACCAGCGAGTGGACCTGGAACTCCATGCTGAAGTCGGGCGCGAACGACAGCGTGATGGAGAACTCCGGCTTGCCGCTCTCCTTTTCCTGCGCGCTCTGGCTGCCAGAGTGAGCGCAAGCGCCGGGGGCCGCGGACGACTCTGAAGCGTCCGCCGGGCCTGGCCCGCCCTTCTTTGTGCGCATGGCGACGGACGCGCGGCCGCTGAAGTTGACCAGCGAGACGCTAGCCTTGATCGGGAGATAGGCGACCATCGAGCGGGGGTAGTTGAGCAGGACTCGGGTCTCGATGCCCAGCGTGATCCTGTCTTTCAGATCTATGTCGAACTGCGCCTCGAGGCCGTCGCTGAAGTTCCGGTCCGAGCTGCGCGAGACCTTGCAGTTGTTGAACAGCGGGTAGTCTTGGCCCAGGTTGAGCTCAGTCACCCTAATCGAGTCGATAAATTTGGGGATCTTGTCGCTCGTGAAGATCTGGTTGAGCATGTTCAGCAGGTGGTCGTTGAACGCAGCCTGCTGCCGCACGGCGTTGATATTCAGCGCTACGAGCAGCGTGAACCAGTCCATAGACTCCGCCTGGTGGGTGTCAACGTTGTAGTAAATGTGCTCGAGTATCGTGTCGAGCGACGGCGGCGTCGTGGGCTCCACCGCGACGCGATCGTTGTCCTGCATCGATATGCCCTTGACGCCCGGCGACTCGGCGAACAGGAAGAACCGCAGCAGGAGCGCTCCCACAATGAGGACAGAGAGCTGCCCCACGATCAGCCCCAGTGCGAACGACGACATGTGGTGGACGCGGTGAGTGGGCGGTGAGCTCCCCCGAGTGCCCCGTTCGTACCAGGCTGCAGCAACTCAGCTTCGCAGGCGTGGCGGGGGAGGGGGCAGACGTTGAGCCTGTCGAGGTGGTTCAGGGCAAGGGTAGAACTAGCACACCGTCGCAATGGATGCTCTTCTCCCTCTGCCTGCAGGAGGAATAGTCGGTAGACGCACCTGCCTCGAACCCAGCTCTGTGTGCCAGTGCTGCCCTTGCCCCTCCCAGAAAATTTCAGCTTGGCATATGCGCTCGCTTAAAATGCAAAGCAGCTAGTGTGCATTTTCAACACACAGTCCCAGCGCGCACCAGGTCAATTTGGCTTCTTCTTGGAAAGTTGAGGCTTCAAATAAATGGGCAGTGAGGACAGCTCCAAACACCGGTCCCGGTCGAAACTGCACAAAAAGCCTAAAGGTAGCGCAGCGGAGGATGATGCCACTAAATCCAGCAATGGCGCCTCTCGCAAAGCCGCCAAGGACTCGAACTCACACTTTGACCGCGCAGAGCACATAGAAGAGGAGGATTCTGGCGATCTTTCCGACAGCGAGGATGAAGACGAAGATGAGGACGGGGAGCTGGTCACGGCCGCGATCGATCATGGAATTGACGAAGTGCTCACGGCGCTGCGCTCCAATTCCGATAGGCTCAAGGACAAGAGCGTCAAGTTCTTCCCTGAGGTAGGCGCAGAAGGGACTGCCGAGGCGAGTGGTTCTGCAAGACGTGAGAAGCCTGTCTATCTGAAGGACTACCAGCGAGAGCAAATCCTGGATAAGATGGATGCTGATGGTCAAAAGAAACGCGACTCAGATCACCCGGAGACCTACGCGGACGAGCAGGCTCGTGTGCGTAGCGAACTCATCAGTGAAATCAACGATGGAGACGCAGGTGGAGAGAGCGAAGATGAAGACTTTCTGCAGAAACGGACGGAGGAACGGATCATTCCCGAGGTCAAGCTTCCCGACCCCGAGAAGGATGAATCAGGCTTCCTCGACGCCTTCCTTGCCAACAAGGCTTGGCTGCCCAAGAAGAAGGAGAAACACCCGTCCTACAACAAGGTTGTGGACTCTGACGAAGACAGCGACGAGTTCGACGAGCTCAGCGAAAAGTTCGAGAACGCGTACAACTTCCGCTATGAGGACCCAAATGCAGCAGAGATTGTGAGTTATGCGCGCGATCAGAGCACGCTGCGTAGAGGGAAGAAAAGCAGTAGGCAGAAGAAGCGCGATAAGGAGCGCGCTGACCGCGAAAAGCAGGAAGAAGAAGAGAAGCTGGAGCTTGCCAAGCTGCGCAAAAGCAAGGTTAACGCAGTCACCAACAAGCTGGCGCAACTGCAGGAAGCTCTGGGCCAAGGCGACGAAAACATGGCCGAGATTCTGGCCAAGGCGGACCTCGACGCGGACTTCGACAACGACGAATGGGACAAGCGCATGGAAAAGCTGTTCGACGATGACTATTACGGCAAGACAGCCACAGCGGCCGATCTGGCTGACGCTGGCAACTTCGAGGATCTTGGTGAGAGCGTTGCCGACGTCACTGAGCCCGTTGCCGCGCCGCGCCCCATCGAGGAGCTTTCGCACATGTCTAAAAAAGAACTCAAGCGAAAAGCCGAGAAGTTTGTTGATGAGAACCAGGATCTGCTTCGAGAAGAGACCATCAAGCCCACCGCGGGATTCCGATATCGTGAGGTGGATGCCGAGAACTTCGGCCTCACCTCGAGAGACATTCTGCTGGCCAGCGATAAGGAGCTGAACCAGTTCGTTGGAATTAAGAAGCTGGCTTCTTATCGGGACTCATCAAAAGTTGAGCAAGACAGAAAACGATACGGTAAGTCGAAGCGAGTGCGGCAGTGGCGCAAGGATGTCTTCGGCACCGAGGAAGCACCCGACGATTCGCAGTGGGAGAAGGCTAAGCAAGAGGAAGCCGCAAAGGCGCAGGCAGAACTCCCCAAACCGAAACACAAGTCCAAGAAGAGAAAACACAACTGAACGCTTAAGCGTTTTGCTCCCTTGATTGGCTGGCATTCACTCACGCGCCCGGAGTAATTCTCACACTAATAGTTATCTTCGTAGTTGCTAGCATAAACATTGAAGCGAGAGCTAGCGCTAGTATCTAAGATGCGCCAAAAGCGCACTGGATCGATGATTGAATCAACGCAATGAGTCTAAACGCTTAAATATGTATTAGTGTGGCACTCGGAAGACTGAGTGAAGTGCAGTTATGGCCACCGTCACAATAGGAAATCGATGCACTGCCTCTACAAAGACGATCGGGATGTCACGTCCGCCCCTATGCGTCAGGCATCTCGTCAACAATTATCCACACTGTCGCGCACACACACACACTCCTATTCCTAATCTATCTTTGTCTTTCTCTTATGCGCCCCGTTCCCAGTCCAGGGCTCTATCACAGTCCGCTACTGGCGTCAAAATGTCTAGACAGTATTAGAGGAGTTCCTCCTCGGGCCGCTGGCTGAAGCGCTGCTTGACCTTCATGGACATCTCGAGCTGCCACTTATCGAGCCGGTGCTTCTGGTCATAGACGTACATGGCGTGTTCGAATTTCTGGATGTTCTGCTCCTGCAAAGCGGCGCCCAGTCCTCCCAGAAGGCGGTACTCGAGCGTGGCGGTGAACGCGCGATCCCAGCGGCGAAAGCGCTCGTCGAGCGCGGTGCGCAAACCAACCAGGTCGCCCGCGGCCAGGTAACAGAGGCCGGCCTTGAGGAAGTACTGCTTCAGCTTGAACTTCGTGAGGCGGTCCTGCGAGCACGCTTCCGCGGCGGCCTCGTAGTTCTGGATTGCCAGCTGGTACTGGCCCACGCGTGCCGCCGCGTCGGCCGCGCCCAGCCGCGCCTGCGCTGCGTTGAGCGCGTCGTGCTGGTCGTCGTAGAGCGTGACGGCTCGCGTCCACGACTTCAGCGCGTACTCGAACTGGCTCTGCTCGTCGTAGAGCTTCGCCATGTCCACGCACACGAGAGCCGCACGCCGCAGCGGGCCGTGCCGCGCAAACAGCGCGATGGCCTCCGCGTATGCGCGCACGGCAAACTCGGGGCTCTTCGCGCTGCGCCACGCCTGGGCCGCCTCGACGTGCAAAGCGGCAGCGGTGTACACTGACGGCGCCGTGGCCGCGGCCTTGGCGAAGCACTCCGCGGCCTGCGCAAACTCGCGCTCGCGCAGAAACAGGTTGCCTGCCGACGTGTACATCTCCTGCGCCTCCTCCATGGCGGCCTCGTTCTTCTTGGCAACGCCGATCTTGGTGAACACCTTGCCTATTCCGCCGACCTTTTTCTTGGCGGCGGCGCGCAGCGCCACGGCTTCCTCCATAGTACCGCTCAGAAGACCGTCTTACCGCGCGTGGTGGAGGATTCTGTCGGCCACTTGGCGGGGTCGCGAACGGCGGGTCTGCTCACGGGCGGGCTCGCTACTCGCGGGGTGGTCTTCGCAACTAGAGTGCCACTGTGGCTGCACGCGCAGAGCGCCGTTGACGACACCTAGCCCAGACGCATGCACCGCCGGGGCGCTCAAAGCGCAGCTTGGCTTGCGACCTGTGCCTCTAATCGCCTATAATGCTGCGTATAAATGTGTATGCTGTTCCAGCGAACGCCATGCAGCGGCGCCGCAAAGTGACACACACAGTGTGCGCGAGCTTCATTTGTGCGAACCAGAAACCAGGTGCGGGTGCTAGTTGTGAAGCGTATAAGGGACTCATGACTTCTTTCAATGTTCCCAAAAAAAGGCACGTTCATGCAGACCTCAGGTCGTACTGCAGCCGTGTCCACTTCCACATAATTTGTACATATACCTTAAAACTGAGCGAATAATGGACCGGGTCCTGCCAACGGTCGTTGGGGGTGAGGGACAGGGACGGCTCACTTCAACGCATTCCATAAACCCTCTGTCTCTCTATGGCGACCTTCAGCAGCACTACAGCTTTTTAAGCGGTGAGACCCGCAACCCTGGGCTACGACGGAAGCCATGGCGCGGTCGAGCCTGACGATGAGCCGCTCGAGCATCGACGGCACACCGTCTGAGGTCCCGTCCGAGGCGTCGGGCAGCATGCTGGGCACAAACGCCAATTCGATCGCGTACCTTGTGTACGCGAACCGAGGCGACCCGTACGCGGCCGGCTTCAAGCCCCCCACGACGCGCGACATCCCGCAGATCAAGCTGCCGCGCATCGACCACTCGAAGGGCGTCGACCTTGGCTCGTACCTGAAACAGATCCGGAGGCTGGAGGCCCTGCAGAGCCGCGAGGAGCACGGCCAGCTGGCCGTGCCCAGCGGCGAGGCGCTCGCGCGCGAGCCGGAGATCACGCCTCTCAGCGCCGTGCCGGCGCCGTTCTTCAGTGACGACTTCCAGCTCGACAACCCGCGTGTGTACAGCGAGGTCATTGGCGAGGAGGACTCGAACATGATGCAGGAGAAGCTGAGCTGGTACGTCGACATCGTCGAGGCGCACCTCGCGCGCGAGATCGCGCGCGCGTCGTCGCAGTTCTTCGCGGCCACCTCCAAGTTCGGCGCCATTGAGGAGCACGCGCGCCAGACGTCCCAGGGGATCGAGAAGTTCGCCGAGTTTGCCGACTCCCAGCAGCGCGTGGTGAGCCACTACCTCGAGACGGCCGAGCTGCAGAGCAAGCTGCGCGACGCGCAGGCCCTCTGCAGCAGCTTTGACACGCTCCAAGAGCTGAAGACGTCGGTGGAGCAGTTGGAGGCCGCCGTCGCGGCCGCCGGGGACGCCGGCACAACCGCTGGCGGTACCGAAGCCGTGGACAGCGGACCTGCCTCCACGGCGGTCAAACCTAATGGCGACGGCCACGGGAACACGAGCGATGCCTCAGGATTTGAGACCGCGCGCGCTGAGCGCGTGAAGGCTGCCATGGAACCGCTCAGCGCGTTCAAGTCCTTGCTTGCGAACGCGCCTTTCGCGCTCGAGCGCATTGTCGCCGCGCGCGCGCTGCTTGATCGCGCCCACATTGTCGAGAATCGACTGCGAGCGCATGCTGGCACGCTCTACGTGGGTGCGATGATGCGAGGGCTGCGCAACCTGCAGCTCAAGATAGAGTCCCAAGCCGCGCCGCGCGAAAGCGTCGTTTTTGCGAGCGCGCAGCAGCAAGAATTTGCGGAGCAAGAAGTCGCGGCGCAGCGCCAGGCGCAGACCGCGCTAGAAGTCGCGCAGCAGCTCGGGGCGCGCGCCACAGCGCTCGAACAGTACGAAGCTGAAGTCGACCGCGAGGTGAAGCACATAATTAGGCGCAACGTGCCCTCGTCTCACGGTAGTAGCGGTGCCGGCAGCGGAGACGGGTTCAGCGGGAACGCAGCGGCCGGATCTGGTGGTGACCTATCGGAGGAAAGCAACCAGGCGCTAGCGCGCTCGCTGCACTCGCTGTCCCCAGCCGAGGCAGACCAGATGTGCGAGCGCCTGTTCAAGCAGCTGGCCCTTCTGTTCCTGGCCATCAAGGAGCAGGACATTCCGGACGTCGGGGCTCGATTTTTGGAGAGTGTTGTGAAAAGCGCCGACAGCCGCCTGGCGCGCGTCTTGCGCGTTCGCAAGGACCCAGCAACGACGCTGGTTCCCGACCAGTTCATCCGTTTCTTCAGCAAAGTCACCGACTTCTGCGACACCTGTTTCGCGGTCACAGACACGGTCACCCACGCCGTCGAGCTGCAAGACTTCCTTGTGGCCCAGACGAAGCTCTACATACACAACATGCATGCCCTGTCAGAGACTCGTGTCACCATGGCGCTCGAGGCGGATGACTGGCGCAAGGCGGAGATCGGCCCGGAGACCCAGCACGTCGTCGACCTCATTGCCATGCTGGAGGCCATCGATCCCGATACGTGGGATCTCGAGGGCGACACTCAGAGCAGCGACCTCGGCAGTGGCCTCGGTAGCCGGAACGGCAGCGGGAACGGCAGCGGGAACGGCATAGCCAACAACGGTATCCGCGCTAGGGCCAGCTCGCCTTCGGTGAAAGGAGGGAGCAGCGATAAAGGAGATGCTGGTGAGAACAACGGTGAAGCGTCTGGGCCGGCCCTCAAGTCTAGGGTGGAACTCGGCTCGCAAACTTACCTCGTATCGAAGTCTACCACGACACTTCTCGCGAGCTTGGTGCGATATCTGCGACTGGCCAGCTCTCTCCCCTCGCAGCACACGGCGAGCATCGCGTACGAGCTCATCGACTTGCTGAAACTCTTCAACCACAAGTCGCATCATCTCATCCTAGGCTTCGGTGCCACGCGCACAGCCGGGCTCAAGCACATCAGCGTGAAGAATCTTGTGCTGTGCCTGGAAAGCCTGCGCCTCATCGAGGCTCTGCAGGCGCCCATCAAGAAATGCTTTGAGCGCCACCTGCCCCAGGAGTCTGAGGAGGACTCTATGTTGTCAACGGCGCTCTCGCTCGGCACCGGCAAAACGGGTGCAGGACCCTCCGCCCCCGAACGGCAGCTCAATCCCGCAGTGAGCATATTGTGCGCCTTCGACAGCCTGCAGCAGGCGTATTTCGACCACCGCAGCGAAATACACCGCAAACTCGTGAAGCTGATGAACGACAAGGTCGTCGTCTACTCGAAGCAGATCGGTGTCACCGACTGGTCGGAAACCGCCCCCCAGGCAAATAAGTATATGCTCGATCTTGTGCGGCAGACGACTACCGTGGCTCACATCGCCCAAGAAATGATGCCAACGGGCATGGCCACGAAGCTCGTCGAAGAAATATACGCCGCCTACAAACCAAAGCTTCTCGAGGCTTATGCCAATGTCCGCGTTGACACGGTCGCGGAGAAGCGCAACGTTCTGCGCGACCTGGCCTACTTCCGCGCCAAGTCAGAGTTGTTGCGCGGGTCTGGAAACACGGGGGAGGTCATCTACGAGTCTGTGAACGGCTTCGTCGCACCCGAGCTATCCGCTGAGCCAAACCTGGTGGGCAGTCAACGCGCATCGCTGGATTTGCCGCGAGGGTCGATGGAAGAGGGCGACGCGACACTGGCATACGAACCCGAAGACCAGGTCAACCCACTAGTGCAAAGCCGCGCGCGAAGCTCCTCACCTGCGAGAAAATCGCCCGATCCCGTTAGAGAGGCGCGTGCCGAGAGTCCTGCGCCGGCCGCGCGCCTTCTAGCCCCAAATGTCGATTTTAGGCCTATAGACGAGGCTAACACGAGCTCCGCAAACGGAACTGAGACCATCCTGGAGAACGAACGGCAGGAGGGTGCCGCCCCCATTAAGAGCTTGTCGGCTGATAAGCCAACTGAGCGGGCAGACGAACCTGCAGCGAGTGGCTCGGCAACATCAGATCGAGAGCCGCTCATAGAGAGCTCAGTCGCGGAGGCTAGTGAGAGGTCCCCAGACGCTTTAGCCTCGAGCACGGTCGAAGGTTTGTCGAGCAGTGCAGACTTGTCGGGCTCTGCTGATGCAGAGCAGACGGCTGGTTCAGAGCAGAAAGCTGGCGCAGAGCAGAAGACTGATTCCAAGCAGAAGACTGATTCTGAGCGCAAGGCTGAAACAGAGCAGAAAGCCCCCCCTGAATCAATACACGAAGAGCGTCCAGAAAATGAACATGATCGCTCGCACCATACAGAGAACGAGTCCTCACCACCTTCAGCGCAGCCGCGCGAGCTCGACGCGGGCAGTGGTGTTGATGAGCAGCAAAAACATGCTGCAGTTGCTGAAAAAGCAGCGTCAGAAAACAGCGAGTCAAATGAGAAGGACCAAGGTTCGAAGAGCAGTGCCCCAGAAAAAACTGAGCACGCATCAAATAGCTTGGTCTCGGAGACGACTCAGGCAGAGTCCGATCCGAAGGGTAGCACAAACAGTATAGGCCTAGGTGAAGAGAACGCGCAGACTCTCAGTGCCGAACCGAGTTCTAGTGCGGACAAGGCGCAGCAGGCAATGACGGCGCCGGTCGAGCTAGACGCGAGTCCTGCTATGAGATCGGCTGATGAGCAGGAAACCACGTCGCACGAAACGGAAACGCTCGCACCAACAGCGCCCTCTCTCCCAACTGAGGGCAGTGAGGAGCCGGCTGAGCCCAGCCTTGAACCAGCATCCGCCAACAACGCGGCCCTTAAAGCAGCTGAGGCGCCAGCGCCTGCGAAGAAAGAGGCCTCCGAGCCTTCAGTAACCAAGAAGTCGCAAAAGAAGCGAGCAGGCAAGAAGAAGTCTAAAAAAAAATAAGCACGCAGTAATGCAGGAGATGCGGCTTCACTTGCCATCACCAAAGATCCTTGCTCGAGTTTTACAAACATCGCATGCTGATCTGTGTTTATCATGTATTTTTTCATAGTCACTGTAATACCTGATCACAGAGTTGACCAAAACATTATTGGTGCTACTGTTATCGTAAATCGTTAAAGTTTCGCAGCTGCGCGAGGCCGCTGGCCATTATAAATCTAGATTGTTATGAGGATGCAAGGTCCAGGCGTCTTTCAGAATGGACTGGATGTACGGCCACGAGGTGAAGCACGGCGCACTGAAGGCACTGCGTTCCCGGCCATGCAGTAGTAATACATTTGCAGAGTCTATCCGAACGACGCTGTGGGCTGTATCGTGCGGCGCGGCCGTTCCGCGGAGTGTACACCACGCGCCTCGAACTTCACGGGCTGAATTTGTGGGTCGACGATTTCGAATTTCTGCACGGGGTCAGGCGCATACTGCGCATTGAACCCCGGGCGGCGTGACGAAGACGGCCCACCGTCTGCGACCTCGGAGGCGTCTGCGTTGTCGGAGGTCTGCTCGCCGTCGGTGTCGTCGAACTTCAGTGTCGTGGCCGGCAGCGACGCAATGATGTGGGGGGTCTCATCGCTGCTTCCACGAACGTCGAGCATCGAGGGCCGTCGCAGACCGAGGAAGAGGCCCGCACTGTCATCATCATCGTCATCGTCGTCGTCGTCGTCGTCGTCTTCGTCTTCGTCGTCTTCTTCGTCGTCTAAGTGGTTGCCGTCGTCGACAACGCTATCGTTCGCGTTGCTGTGGCGCAGCGCAGACTCGCCGCCCAAGTCAGGGCGCTGTGTGCCCTCGGTGGGTTCTTCGGGGTCGAGCGCGATGCACTGCTCGACGCGGTCGTTGAAATGCACGCGGCGCTCGCCCGTGGAGGAGGCGTAAGACCCACTGCGCATGCTCACCAGCGAGCCCGGCCGGCGGAAGCTGAGCTGGGAACCGGCGCGCGAGCTCGAGACCGAGCCGGACGGCGACGCCGTGCTGTCCGCGCCGGAGCACTGATTATGGTTGAGTGAATAAATAGAGGTGGTGGGCGAGGCCATGCCTGCTCGCTCGGCGAGCGCAGCCGGCGACGCACTGCCACCGGCGTCGCCAATCGCAGTTCCAGTAGCGCCGCCCAAACTGGGGGAGGCCGACGCAGCCCCCGAGGCGGCAGCAGCCGGCGACGACGGCTGCGGCGAGGCCGAGTGGGAGGCTGCCGCTGCAGTGGCCGCCGCGGCTGCGGCGTGCTGGTACTGGCGGTTCAAGATGTCTGCCATGACCTGCCGGTTGTGCCCCTGCGGTGTTGGGCGGTAATGATGGTGGCGCAGATAGTTCGCGGTGGCCTTCGTGGAGAGGCGCTGGTGCGGGCCTGTCGAGTGTTCGAGCTCCTGCGCCTCCTCGAACATGAGCTGCGCGAGCGTTTTCTTTTTGAGAATGGATTTGGGGTGGAAGCCCGCGGACTTGTGCCGCGAGGCGTCGCGCAGCGAGCCGTGCAAAGCACGCTGGCGGCGCGCGTCGCCGCCAGCGTGGCTTCCGGCCGAGCTGCTCGGGCCGAGCGCGGACGGCGGCGGGCCGAGCGCCGTGGCGCCGGGTGTGCCGACGGCGCTGCCCGGCGGCGTGCTCGCGGGCGAGGCGTGGCCGCTGCACGAGTCCGGCGTGCCGGCGCGAGGCCCTTCCGTCGCCACGCTGTCGGACTCGTTGTAGAGCGGGCCGTACAGCCACGTCACATCGTAGTCCTTGAGCCAGTTGACCGTGCGCGGGTCGACTGTTTTGAGGCCGTTCTTGGCTTTGGCCCACATGCGCCACGACGCGTTCTCGAGGCGCGCGCTGTTCGCCATTTCCTGGCGCCGCGAGATCACGTAGCGCCAGCTGCCGGCGATCTCCGCCTCGTTCCAGTTGTGCGTGAAGTAGTCGACGCGGCTGTCCGCTTCGAGACGCATGTCGCCATCATCGCAGGGCGAGCGCGCGGGCTGGTGAGCCGTGAGAGCATGCACGAGGCACGCTGGCGCGGGCACCGGCGCCGCCGTGGGTTTGCGCGCCTGCTGGGCGACGGACTGGGCGGCGGGCTGGGCGGCGGGCTGCTGCGGGACGAGCTGCTGGGCGACCGGCTGCTGAGCGGCCTGCTGGGCGGCCTGCTGAGCGGCCTGCTGAGCGGATGCGGCTGCCGGGGTCGTCGTAGTGACTGAGGCCGCAGTTATTACGGGCGTCGCCGGCGTGGCCGGCGTGGCCGGTGTAGCCGGCGTACCTGGCGTGCCCGGCGTCGACGGCGTGGAGTGTGCGCCGCTTTGCACGGACGATCGCCGCGAGGACTGCGGCGTCGTGTCCGCGGAAGGCGCGTTGAGGCGCGGCAGCTCGACGCGGCCCGAGATCTGCTCGACGGCGCGCTGGCCCTCGGTGACGGCCGGCGCCTTCATGCTCTCGAAGTTGTTCATGCTGCGCGAGCGGTGGAGCCGCGGCGGCCCGGGCGAGACGGGCGGGCTCGGGAAACCTTCCTCGATGGCGGAGCCGGAGGCCTCCGCCGAAGTGGCGGCCGGGGCGGCAGCCGGAGCAGCGGCTGGGGAGCCGGCCGGGGAGCCGCTGGCGGCGCGATCGCTGCCGCCGTTGTGCGACGGCTCGGCGCTCGCGGCCTTGCGCAGGTCGAGCAGGCTCACCCGCGAGCCGGACTTCTTCAGCCCGAAGCCGCCGGCCTCGCGCGCGTCGACGGTCTGTGCTTTCGGCGTCTGCGCGGTCCGCGGGCCGCCGAGGTCGGCAAGGCTCATTTTCGAGCCGGTGCGTCGCAGGCCGAGCCCGCCGCCGGACGCGTTCGCGTCCTGGCGGCCGAGGCCGGCGAGCGCGCTGCGCGAGTCCGTGCGTTTTGGTGCGTGGCCGAGCGAGGCGGGGCCGCCCGCGCCGGGCGCGGCCGCCTCGGTGCCGTCAGCGTCGGGTGCGTGCAGGTTGGGCCGGCTCGTCGTGCGTTTCAGACCGCCGCCGGGTCGCACTGCGTCCGAACCGCTCATCGAAGGCTGCAGACCAGCGGGATTAGGCGGGGAGCTGGCGCGGGCGGGGGGGACCGGGTGCGCGTTCTGCAGAGGAGGGAGGAGGGGCAATTCGTCCGTACTCTGTCCGCTCTGCGCGCTCCAGGGAAGAGAGCGGGCCGGGTCGGAAAGGTAGTGCGGGGAGAGTGCGGCGCGCGTGCTGCTGTCTCGCTGCTGGTGTGAAGTTAGCGGAGGGGAAGCAGGGTACGCAGAGCTCTCTTTGCCAATGTCAGCCTCTGAGCTACCCTCGTGATGGGTGCAGCGCCCAGCTACCCCCCAGCAGTGCTCCCAGCCGGCGCGCCCACCCTGGCCCAGTCGACTACGGGCGGGCCCACATTGTTTATGGTAGGGGGGGGGGAAGAATAGTGGGGAGTGACGAACAGAAGTGGCTGGCCTGCACGCAAGAGCGCATTGCTGGCGCGGCGCTCACGGGCTGCTCACGAACTGCTTCACGGACTTTTTACAAACTGCGTTACAACGGATCGTGCGGTACTAGCAACACCAAAGTTATTAAATAGCGTGTGATTAGTATGTAGACCAGAGTGCGCGCGCGCCCGCCGTGTGCATTGAGCGCGGCCGCCAAAATGAGGGGATGCTACTGCGCAGCAAGCTTCAGACCGACCATCTCGCCGTCCTCCTTGAGGCCGACGGCCTCGCCGCGCTTCACCATGAGCTCGACGACGCGGCGCAGCAGGTAGGTGTCCACGCCGCGGAACGCGTCGAGGCCCGGCAGGTCGCCCTCCTGCAGCTCGTAGAAGGTCAGCACGGACCCGCCGTGGCCCGAGGCCTCGGCCCACTGGCGCAGCGCGTACGCGAGCTCGCTCGGCTTCGTCGCGAACACGTAGATCTCGGAGGGGCCGAGGCGGTCCGCGCTGCCCGCGCGCACCATGTCGTCGAGCACGGCCTGCACGACGTCCGGCTGCAGCTGCCGCTGGATGCGCGGGTTCGCGAACACGGCGCACGACGACGAGACCTGCCAGCGGCGCGTCAGCGCGCACCACTGCGTGACGACGCGGTGCCACTGCAGCAGCTGCGCGCGCCACGTGTCTTCGTTCGGCTGCCGCGTGAAGAACGGCCGGAACTCGTAGATCGGGTCAGGCCGAAACGAGTCCATGCGCGCACGCTGCCAGCCGCGGGGGCCATGCGGCGAGAACCCTAAAGGCACCCAAAATATTGTGGTGACGGCGCTCCGCCGGCCGCAGCGGGCCGCGGCGGTTTAGCGAGGAAAGCTGCCCCGTAGGCTACCCCGTGGGCAACCCCGCAGTGGTTTTTTGATTAGATGTGTATGTATATGCAATGCGTCTGCGCAAGACCTAGCGGCTCAGACGCGGCCCTTGAAGAGGCGGTCGTCGACCTTGTTCCAATCGAGGGCGCGCCACCACGCGTCGATGTACTCCTGGCGGCCGGCGACGCCGAAGTCCGGCACGTACGCGTGCTGCCAGAGGCTCAGCGCGAACAGCTCGATGTTCCAGGACTTGCGCCGCTCGCGCACGGCCGTCTCGAGCCGCGCGAGCTCGGCGCGCGCGTCCTCGCTCACGTCGCCGTTGAGGTCGAGCGGCTGCAGCCGGCTGAACGTCGCCGGCGAGCCCGCGGCGTGGCACGCCACGACGGCGAGCCGCTTCGCGGGGGTCTCCACGAGGAACAGCCAGCCGCTGCCGAGCACCTGCGCCGCCGCGCGGTCCACCGCGCGCTTCAGGCCCGCGAGGTCGCCGAAGCCCTCGGCGATGCGCGCCGCCAGCGCGCCCACGGGCTTGCTCGCGGGCGCGCCCTCGCCGGACGCCGCGCCGGACGCCGCGAGCGTCGAGAAAAACAGGTGGTTGTTGTGCGCCTGCGCAGCGTAGTTGAAGACGTGCGCGGCCTCGGGCTTGGCCGCCGTCGCCAGCATGATGTGGAAGGGCACGCGCGTCGCGTGCTCCGTGTCGGCGACGGCCGCGTTCAGCTTGCCGAGCACGTACTGCTGGTGGTCCGTCCACGCCGTCTTGAACGCCGCGGGGCTGAACACGCCGGGCACTCCCTTCGCCGCGTCGATGTGCAGCCGCGGCAGCGTGTGCACCCTTCGCAGACCGAGCATTATGTGCGTCCCTGGCCGTCCGGTTGAGCAGTGTTGGTGGGTCCGAAATTTCAGACCCCCGGGAAGCTTCCGCTCCCCCGCCCTGGCCGCGCCAGCTAGGGCGGCGCGCGAGCTCCAGGCGGTGAGAGCGCCTTCAAGCCCAGCCGTTGTCGTTTAAGCGTATCGCGGGTCCAGTGTGCGCACGCGCGGGCGGCGCGCGCTGTGCGTCCGCCTGCCTTGAGGTTTTGGCTAGGCGGCGGGAGGCGTGACTTCCGGATCCTCGAGCCGGCCCAACGTTGAGGCAGCTTAGCGCAGCAACGCAGCGGGAGACGACGAGGCGAGCCTGACGCACCGGGATGAGCCAGTTCGCGATGCTGAACAGCGGCGCGGCCGTGTTTGCGCGAGCCGCGCGAGCCGCGCGCGCCGGGGCCATACACACTCGTGCCGCCGCGCCTACGGCGACATACCGCGGGGCGGCGGCAGTCGGATTGCGCGGGGGATTGATTAGAGGCCCAATTGCGGGCCCAATTGCGAGCCCAATTGCGAGCCCAAATGCGGGCCCGTTTGCGCCGAGCGGCACCGTGCGGCGGTACACGCCGCGGCGGCGCGTGGTGGCGCGCGCCAATCTGCTCGACGAGCCCGGCGGCGGCGGCGCGCTGCTGCCCGCGTCGCTCGTGCAGATCCTCGACCAGCCCGTGCTCGTGATCGAGCGGCAGCTCGAGATCGGCAGCGTGCTGCTCGGGTTCGAGCAGGGCCGCATCTTCCGGCTGTACCGGCCCGACGGCGTGCCCCTCGGCCACCTCGAGGAGGTCGACATGAACATCGGCAAGGCCATGCTGCGGCAGGTGACGCGGCTGCACCGCCCGTTCACCGTGCGGCTGTTCGACGCCGCGGGCAACCACGCGCTGACCATCCAGCGGCCGTTCTCGTTCATCAACTCGCACATCCGCGCGTTCCTGCCCGCCGACCCCGCCGAGCCCGAGAACGCCGATGCGCGCCTGCTCGGCGAGTCGCAGCAGGAGTGGCACCTGTGGCGCCGCCGCTACAACCTGTACACGGCGGACGCCGCGCGGCAGGCCATGGACCAGTTCGGCCGCGTCGACGCGCCGTTCCTCAGCTTCCAGTTCCCCGTGCAGGACCGCGGCGGCGAGGTGCTCGGCGCCATCGACCGCAACTGGACGGGCATTGGCCGCGAGATGTTCACGGACACGGGCGTCTACTTCCTGCGCTTCTCGCCCGAGCGCGTCGCGGAGTCGCTGCTCGACGCGCGCGCCGCGGTCAGCCGCCGCCCGCTCGCGCTCACGGAGCGCGCCGTCATGCTCGCGACCGCCATCTCCGTCGACTTCGACTACTTCTCGCGCCACTCGAACCGCGGGCCGATGTTCATGCCCTTCTTTGGCGACGACGTCTAGCGCCCGCCCGCCCGTCAAGCGCCTAGAGCTGCCGCAGCAGCTCGACGGCGAGCCCCGTCAGCGGCGCAGCGCGCAGCGCGTTCTCGCGCCGCCACGCCGCGCGCTTCGCGGCCTGCTGCGCCGCCCACGCCGCGTCCCCAGCGTGCGCGGGCACGCGCCGCAGGTCTGCGGACGCCACCATCACGGAGAAGCCGAGCTGGTCCGCGCCGAACTGCGCCACGCGCGCCTGCAGCACGCGACAGAGCGCCGCATTGACGTTCTCGGCGTTGGTGTCGGCGTCGGCGTCGCCCGCGGCATCGCCCGCGGCGTCGCCCGCGGCAACGGGCCCGTGGTCAATGGCCGCAGGCCGCAGCCCGTCGAGCTCGTAGATGCGGCCCGCCACGGGCACAAAGGCCACGTAGTGGAACGCGTCCGGCTCGCGGCGGCGCGGCGCGGCGCCGTCGTCGACGAACGCCGGCGGCGCACACATGCGGTTGTGGCGCTCGCGCAGGAACTCGTGCGAGCCCACGACCTGGCCCGCCGTCTCGGCGTCGAGCCCCGCGCAGAACTCGCGCAGCTGCTGCAGCGGCGCGCTCAGCACGAGCGACTCGGGCGCCGCGCGCGGGCGCGCCTCAGGCGCGGCCGCGCGGCTGAGCACGAGCGCGAGCAGCGCCTGCGACGCGCACGAGTTCTCGACGACCTGCCGCGCGCAGAACACGGGTGCGTCCGGCGCGTAGCGCGGCGCCGCCTCTTCGGCGGGCCGCGCCGTGTGGTTAAACAGGAAGATCACGCCGTACACCTCGCCGCACTCCAGCGCCGCGAAGCTCGCGGGCTCGAGCCCGAAGATCTCGTTGAACTCGACGTTCTCCACGCCCCAGCTCTCGACGAGCTCCGTGAAGAGCCCGGGGTCGCTCTCGAGCGTCTGCCACATCTGTGTGCGCGGCGAAGTGTGTCCCCTGCCCTTCCTCGCGCGTCCCCGCGCATCCGCCGCGCATCCGCCGCGCATCGTCACGCAGGGCCCCCGCGCAGCGCCGCGACCAAAAGACTCCTACGAGGAGGGATAATACGCATATAAAAAGTGGCTGTGACCCTCCTCAAAACTTCGCCGCTGTCCTTTTCGGATTCGTGGGGATGTGCGATCGAGCTTCGATGCGAGAGCTCCGATGCGGGAAGCAGCCACTGCACATAACTATGTACATATATACACACGCCGCTGTAGACTAAGCTATCTGAACGACTTCACGGTCTGCTGGATGCAGCGGTTGCGGATGTCCTGGCGCACGACGTCGATGGCGGCGAGCGAGTCCTCCATGCTGTCGTGCTCGCCCGTCTGGATGGTGCGGCTGAGGAAGTCCCACGCGAGCTCCTTGAGCGAGTGCGTGCGGTGGCGCACGCGCGGATACAGGATCGCCGTGTCGACGACGCGGCGGTGCAGGAGGCGCAGCGCGTTGAGGTCGTTCTCGAGGCCGTGGCCGATGATGATGGTCTTCGCCGTGACGTGCCGGAACAGCTCGGCGTACATCTCGTCGAGGCTGATCGGCGGCAGCCGGCGGCCGCGGAACTCGATGCCGTCCTCCATGCGGCTCACGCCGCTGAACCGCGTGTTCAGGTCCAGGATGCGGCCCTTCGGCCAGACGAGCCGGTCGTAGATCGTCTCGCGCGAGCTGTACTCGACGACGGTGACGCGGATCAGCTCGAAGCCCTTCGTCGTCCACGCCATCTCGCAGTCGAGCCCCACGGCGAACTCGCCGTCAGGCTTGCCCGACGGCTCGGCGGGGGGCCCGGTGGGGGGCTCGCTCTGAGGCTCGCTCTGAGGCTCGGCCGACTCGGCCGGCGCCTCCGGCGGAGTCTCGCGGAAGGGGATCATGGCCTCCATGTCCGATGCGGCGTCGAGCTTGTACACATGGAAGTCGCGCTCCTCGCAGCCGCTGCCCTCCTCGAGGGGCTCGCCGCAGCACGGGAACGTGCGCGCGAGCCGCTTCGTCGCGGGGTCCCACTGGCGGCGCAGCAGGTGGAACCGGCACGGCGCGGTGCTCGCGGCGGGGTTGTAGGCGGGGAACTTCGCGCCGCAGCGCGCGCATGGCACGATGCGCGTCGACTCGAGCGGCGCCGCGTCGGGCCGCGCCAGCACGAAGCGCCGCTTCTCGAGCTCGCGCAGCGGGACGAGCAGGTTCACGAGCTCGTGCCGCAGGACCTGCTCCTCCGTGCGCGCCTGCGCCGCCGCGCGCGCCTCCCCGGCGTCGAGCTGCCGCGTCACGATCTCGCGCACCGTCGAGCGCACGCCCATCGCGTACGTGAACTGCGTGCACCGCTCGGCCACGCCGCGCTCGAGCTCCACGGCCCGCGCGTTCGCGCGCGCGTAGCCGTGCTCCGCGAGCTTGTCGCGGATGACGTGCAGAAACTGCACGCGCTGCCGGTGCTGCACGGGCGCGCTCGCCACGACCGCCGGCACGAGCGCGCGCCGCACGTCAGCAT
>NRDT01000095.1:0-30525 GCA_004124955.1 Starmerella riodocensis
CGCGCGCGGCCGCCGCGGCCGCCGCGTGTGCGGCCGCCCGTGCGCGTGTCCGCTGATATGTTAAATATAGACTATCTACAATTTGGCGATGCCGCCGCGCTGCGCGCCCGCGCGCGCGCGCGCGCTCTGAAATATAGTATCGCCCCGTTTCCCGGCCGGCCCCGGCGTCCGATGCGCCGCCCAGCAGCCGGCCAGCCGGGCTTTTCACTGGGCTCCAGCGGCGGCTGAGCGCGCTGCGCTGGTGTTGCGATGTTTCACCGCGCGGCAGGCAGAGGGTAGGCGACATCCCTGCGCCAGACCCAGCGCCGCCGGGGCGACCGCGCAGGGCCCATTTTTTGGGCGCACGAAGCTAGGCGGGCTCCTGCTCTGTATTCCGGCCTTTATTTTTTCTCGTGCAGGGCTGGCGCGCAGAGCAACGCGGCGCTGCCAAACCTCACGGCCCGCCTCGCTCCACGCGCAACGGGGGGGTGGGTTCCCGCTGGTTGGGATGAAACCCAAGGCGCTGGGGCAGCCGCCCATACGAAGCCGCCCCGATGCGCGCGAGCATGGGGAGGCCGCCGCTGGCAGTCGCTGGCCGTCAGCGTAGGGACGAGGAGACCACTCGCAGTCTGCAAAGTCCACAGGATACACCACACGCCTACCCAGCTTAGATAGGAGGAGGGCCGAGCGCCCGAGATACAGCACACTCTAATTTAGAATAACGTAGTCCTACACGTCAACCTAATTTGCTGGCGCGACGCACCGCCCGCCAGCGCGGCCTGCCAGAGCGGCCTGCCAGAGCGGCCTGCCTCAAAACCGACCGCGCGGCCTGGGGATTAGGGGAAGCGACGCCCATGTCCATTTCGTGGCCGCTCGAGCGGCGGAAGGACGAGCTCGCGGGCGCCGGGATGGGCAAAGTGCAGCGCTACCGGCTGTGGTACTCCGAGTGGGGCGTGCTCATTCTCGTGAGCATCGGGGTCGCGCTCGCGGCGGGCTGCGTGAGCGTCACGACGACGTGGCTCGCGACGCTGCGCGAGGGCTTTTGCCGCAGCCCGTGGTACCTCGCGGGCCGCGTGTGCAGCAGCGAGGCGTGGACGTTCTGGCCGCGCGGCGTCGGCTGGCTCGTCTACCCGGTGCTGTCGCTCGCGTACGCGGCCGTCGCGGCGCTGCTCGTGCACTACGCGCCGCGCTCGGTCATGAGCGGCATCGGCGACCTCAAGTCGTACTTCCAGGGCTTCGCGGCGCCGCAGTCGCTCGACACGAAGACGCTCGCCGTCAAGCTGCTCGGCATCGGGCTCGTCTCCGCGTCGGGGCTCTGGCTGGGCCAGGAGGCGCCGCTCGTCCACGTCGCCGCCATCGCGACGTCGCTGCTCAGCGGCGCCCTGCCCATCTCCGAGGCGCGGCGCCGCGACCTCGTGCTCGCGTCCACGGCCGCGGGCATCAGCGTCGCGTTCAGCTCGCCGCTCGGCGGCGTGCTCTTCGGCATGGAGACGTTCCTGCCCACGAAGTCCGTGCTGTGGAAGATGTTCGTCTGCTCAATGGTCGCGAACCTCCTGCTGCGCACCCTCGTCGCGCCGGCCAGCGCCTCGGGCGGCATCGTCGTCCCGGAAACGGGGCTCTTCCACATCAGCTACGACCGCCCCTGGCACACTGTCGAGCTCTTGCCCTTCTGCGTCCTCGGCGTCCTCGGCGGCCTCTACGGCGCCGCCTTCTCGCGCTTCGTGAACAGTCCGGCGTGCCTCTACGCCGCGCGGCCGTTCACCGCCGTGCTCGCCCTCACCGCGGCCACGGCGCTCCTCAGCTACCCGACCATCATCAGCCGCGTGCCGCACACCGAGCTGCTCGCCCACCTCTTCGCCGAGTGCCGCGAGGACGACATGTCGTTCTTTTGCCGCGACAGCTCGCGCGTGCCGGGCCTGCTCTACACCTTCGTCATGGGCGCCGTCCTCACGCCCGTGAGCGTCACGCTGCCCATCCCCTCGGGCTTCCTGTTCCCGACCATCCTCGTCGGCGCCCTCATGGGCCGCCTCATGGGGCTCGCCATGCGCGCCATCCTCGACAACCTGCACGGCATCCTGAGCACCTCGCTGTGCCCGGACGCCTCGCAGCACTGCATCACCCCGGGCGTCTACGCCCTCGTCGGCGCGGGCGCCGTGCTCACGGGCGTCACGCGGCTCACCGTCTCGTCCGTCGTGCTCATGTTCGAGATCACGGGCGGCCTCTCCTTCATCGTGCCCATCATGACGGGCGTCATTGTCTCGAAGTGGGTCAGCGACAACTTCAGCGGCACGCGCGCCGTCTACGGCATCTGGGACGCCGAGACGGACGCGCCCATCCTGCCGGACTCCTCCGCAACGGTGCCGGACCTCGCGGCGTCCGAGTTCATGACGCCGCGCGCCTCGGTCGTCGCCATCGCCCAGTCCTCCCTCCCCAGCGGCGCGCCGTCCTCGCCCTCACAAGCGCCGCCGTCGCCCTCTAGCGCCGCCGCGGAGGCGCGGTGCCTCCCGTCGTCGCCCTACCGAGGCGTTCCCATCCTGGGGCCGAACGACGAGTTCATCGATTTCGTGATCGCCAAAACAGGCCAGTCAGAGCCCACGGTCGTGCTCGCGCCCAACGCCTCGCTCGTGCTTGTGGAGTCGTCGATCCGCCAGATCGGCATGCGCGTCGTGATTATCTGCGTAAAAGGCGTCTTCCAGGGGCTCATCACGCGGAGCGACGTCGTCAGTGCTCTGAAGTCGAGCACTGACCTTGCTGCCGTGGACGGCAGCGATGGCGCCGAAGAATTCGAAATAGACGAGACTGCCATGAACTAAGCTGCCGCGAACTAAGCTACCGCGACTAGGCTACCACGAATTAGACTCCATAATTTGCTGTATATATAATATGGGACTGCAGTCAAGTGTTGCAGACCTTCTAAGTCCGTGCGCGGGGAACGACCAGCTTACTTCCAAAGTCCGGATGGAGCGCCGCGCAACTGCGTCGTTGAACACTAGTAAGATGAGACCTAGCATGTACAGGGTCGCGGGGCATGGCTTTGATGCCGCGCACGCCATCGGGTTTCGCGTGTGAATGCCCCTAGCTGGGCTGCGTCGCTTCCGGTCCGCTGTCCGCCACGCTACATTTGCTGGGGACACGTATGCACCGAACGTGGCGGCCACGTCCTTCACACGAGCCTCATCCACTATTTAACCCGAGCCGAAACCAACAGGTCGCTTCATTTTTTTTAAGGAAACCTTTGAGACACCACCTGTGCATGTTCTTCATTAACACTATCCGCAGGTACCGCCAGCAGCGCTTGGCAGAAGCCCAGGCCTTCCTCAAGAAATTCAAGCTGCTCAAAGCGCAGCTTCTTGCCAAGCACCATCTTCTGCTAGTAGGCCGCGTGGACAGCCGCTTGCTTTCTCATCCCGTCCTGCAATGCCGCGAGCTTGAGAGTCCATCACTGGTCGACGAGACCCAGGCTGCGGGTCCTAACACTACCGCTGGCAGCGGGACTGCTCCCCTTTCGCCCCGCTCAGGCTCGCTGAGCGCCACCACCATGCACCACGGAACCGTCGCCTCCTCTTGTGCTAGCAGTGTATATGACGAGCAGGCTCTCGACGGCATCCCTAGTCTGGTTTCGAGCGTCTCGACCGCGACCACCGCATTCGAGCGCCCACTAACCCCTGATATTGTGAGGTCCGTTCGCCGGAAGCTAATTTTGGGATCCCCGCTGAATGATGACGACATTAAACTCGCGTATGGAGATGAGCATGCGGACACACCAATCAACCTCGAGAGTCTCTGGTTCCAATCACTCAAGAATCCCTTGACTTCGGAAGAGCCGCACCATGCTTCTGCGTACTCTGACACACTCTCGGAGCCCTCTTACCTCCAAGCAGCCGGCTCCTACAGGGATCGCAACCAGGCCCTCGGCCTTTCTCGAGCCCCCGACAACTGTGGAGCAAGTCCCGCAGACACCGTCGTGGAAGACGCTCGCAAGACGCATCTCTCTTACAGCCGCGCTAATACTAACAATTTACCAGAAGCTCTCCATGCGCCGGGCGACCAGACTGAGCCCGATGCTGGCTTCACGAGTGACGGTTTGTACAGTGCCCATACTGAGCCCCACACCTCAGTCGGTCACATCGATGCGATTATTCGGTCGCGGCTCGAAGATCTCACGTTCTCGTGTCATTTCGTGCCAATGCCGCTCAAGCGTAACGACGAAAGCCGCCAAGACTACATCAATGGGCTGGACACCGCTTTGACACGCTACTTGAATGATTACAAGTTCGTTGTCGAGAGCTCTAATCTTATCCGCCACTCCATCTTGAAGGGTCTCGAAACCTTCAAGTGCATGGAGACTCAAAACCCCAACTGCGCACACACATTTCACAAGTTCGGCGAGAAAGTGAGCCAGAAACAGAATTTTGAACTGAATATGTTCAGCGACTTGTCGAAGATCCACTTCGATCTGCGAGCGGCATACGAGGTGGGTGGGCCGAACCTGACCGCCCGCCAACAACGCCAGATCGTGAACTGTCTGACGAAATGTTTCAAGAAAAACGGCGATGTCAACATGAATGCGAGAATCGAATTGCTCGCTGACTTCCGTGAATACAACGAGCTCTTATCTGATCCCATTACTGTCCTCAAAGGGCAATACCCGGGATCCCAACTCGCCACTGCCATCATTTAGAGAGATCCCACACCCAGCATTTAATTAGTTCTCACCCTTGAGCCCGACTCTACAATCTAATAAAGACAATCTAATAAAGAGACGTTTTTGGCTCGCTCAACCACTCTTATATAGCCAAAATTATCGATATCAGTATATTATAGCTATTCAAGTTACAAGAGAGCGAAGAGAGTGGGGAAATACCTCCAAAAGAATTTATTTATTAGTCGTTCGTTAGCATGTAACTAGCGGCAGGCTATCTACTAACTATGTCGTAGAGAGGTAGGCCCCTTCTTGCTCACCTGCTTGAGAACGCGTTGCTCACCTATTTGCGAACGCGTTTCTTACGAGATCGACAAATATAAATCAGATGCGAAAAGACATTTTCATCCAGTCGCTTCCAATGCAAAGAGTTTTGGGATCCCCGTTCGCGAGCCCCCCACTAGACTGCGGCTCATTTTATAGCGCGAGCACGCTCGACATCGCACCAGAACTCGTGTGCATTGACCTCCCCCGAAAGGAGCTTTTCCCGCCAATAGATCGGTACTGTTGCCGGGAGCCGAGTTTGTCGACGCACGTATGGCCCTCGCTCCTTCCAATCTCCGACGAGGCCTCGGTGACCACCAGCTCACAAAGCCAGTTGTCGTTCGAAATAGACGAAAAAGGTCACGCTAGTGTAGAGGTCCGTCCAGTGTACATCCCCGAAACCGCACTATCTTCAAGCACAAGCTGGGACGATAGCTACGAAGAGGTGCTGTCTGGTAAAATACTGGAGCTTTCCAGTTCTCCTGTTAAAAGCAGTGTTGAACCAAAACAACTCGAGATACGGCCGGCGCGACGCACGACCAAGAAGGAGACTGGAAAGGCGTGCAAAAGGCCTAAGGCAGAGAGTGACCAAGGCACTAAGCCAGCTCGTAAGAAGAGGCATATAGACGTGGAAGATGCAGCTGAGGGCGCTCATGGAGTGTTTGCACCAGAGTGCGAGCCCAACAAGGTCGACTCGGCAGCGTTTATTGTGGATCGTAGTCCTCAACCGAATGCAGAGGTGGAGGCCATTGTGGAGCGCGCCGCTAGCAAAGCCCAGAGCGAACGGCTGATGGCTGCAGGCAGGATCGCGGAGCAAAATACTCCGGGCTTTGGGCAGATCAGGGTGGTGATTCCGCTAGAGCGTTCTGGCAAATTCGACTTCGAAGGCAGCAACTCGCGCGTTGAGGCTCTAAACAAGCTTGACCTGCCCAAAGATCAGAGATCTACTAGCTGTGCCGAACACCCTACGCGCTTGAGGTTCCCTACATATGTTCAATTCGCGCAGCACTTGGACTCCGAACACGATTCCATGTGCCGGCCGTTCCTGTGTCCCTTCACGGATTGTGCCTGGTCTATCCTAGGCTTCAGCACAATTGGCCGAGCACACAGCCATATCCTCCACGGCCACCACGAAGATGTGCTATGGTGTGAGCTGTGCAGCAAGCGCGCTAGTGATACGATAGGATATGCACAGCCAGATGACTTGCGAAAGCACCTCTTGAAGCGGCATTTCTTAAAGGGCACCTCGCAAGACCCCTGCTAAAAGTATCTGCAAACCGGCTCGTAGGGGCATGTAATCAATCTCGAAATCAATAATGAAGCTTCAGCTCTATCTGTAATATTTGAATTAGGTCGCGAATTGTGACTCGACTCCTGAAACCAAGTCAATTGAGGCCGCTTTCAAGACGCTTGGGTAGGCCCACCGATCAGTTCAGCCTTGGTTGGTATATTAGGGTGCCCAACGTTTCTTTTTTTTCTTGGAGACTTGGGTAGCGTCAAGAAGTATCATGTGCCAGAAAAGAAACGCGACGTGAACCGCCTTGATAGGTAGAAAGATAGACTTAGATCCCTCATCCATGGTATAAAGGGAGCAATGCCTAGATATACCAGAATCAGCGATGACGACGCGGACGACGACTCCGTGGCCCTGATCATGGGCCAGAATGCGCCCAGGCTTTCGCGGTTTGGCGCCACGGAATATATCCGGCTGGAGAACATTGATGACGGGGAGGAGGACGAGTCCGAGCAGCAGTTGCAGCAGAAAATACACAAGAAATTTGCCAACGTGCGAAAATCGAGCGGAAATATGATGAAGTATATTTTTCTCGCGATATTCGGCCTGGTGATCTTCTCGGCTTGCATCTCTCTATATAAGCGGCGTCACGCGTCGCATGATGCGCTGAAAGCCGCAGTGCTCAGCGAGCCGCTCGATCCCGAGACGACGTTCTCGAATGGAACCCACACCTTCAAGCGCACGACCTTGATGATCTCACTGGACGGCATGCATCCTCACTACCTCTCAGTGGAGAGAACGCCGCGGTTGAACAGAATGTCGCGATCGGCATTCATCACTCCTTTCATGAGGCCCTCCTTCCCGACACAGACGTTCCCGAACCACTGGACGCTTGTGACCGGGATGTACCCGGCGAACCACGGAATCGTCGGGAACACGTTCTATGATCCCGAGCTCGACATGGAGTTCGTCAACACAGACCCGGAGAAGTCGTTGAACCGACGCTTTTGGGGCGGCGAGCCCGTGTGGGCCTCAGCGAAGAAGCAGGGCCTCAAAACGGCCGTTCATATGTGGCCCGGGTCCGAGGCGGATTGGGGCGACGATGCGCCCGACGAGGTGGATCCATTCAATGGCGACGAGGCATTGGGCAAGAAGGTGGATCGCATTGTGGAGTGGCTCGATCGGGAAGAGCCCCCGCGGCTGATGTTGACGTACGTTCCGACCGTCGACACCGCGGGCCACAAGTCAGGCATCAGCGGGCCGGCCTTGCGCAACGCGCTCAGCAACGTCGATCACTTTGTGGGACAGGTCATAGACGCCCTTACCGAGCGTAACCTGACCGACATCGTTAATCTGGTGGTGGTTAGCGACCACGGCATGGCGCCCATCAGCGACGAGAGGCTGGTCTTCGTGGACAACCTCGTCACGAACTACGACCAGATCTCCTCTAACCTCGGCTGGCCGCTGGCCGCCATTCGGTTCAACACGACGGAGGAGGTCGCCGAGGCCATGAACTCCCTCACGTACTATCAGCACCGCGACGGCGCCCCGGTCCCCGGCTTCAAGCCGTACACAATCGACAGCATGCCTGCCCACTGGCACTTCGGGCTCACTCACGGCCACCAGGCAGGCCAGGACCAGGACCAGAACCAGAACCAGGAGGACGCCCCGTCCTACAGGGGCCAGTACTTCCACCGCCTCGCGCCTCTCTACATAGTCCCCGAGCCCGGGTGGACGCTGGTGACGACGGAGAGCTTGGAAGCCATGGGCGGCAACCTCACCCTCAAGGGAATCCACGGGTACGACAATGACGCGCCTCTCATGCGCGCGCTCTTCGTGGCCCAGGGCCCCGCCTTCCCCAAGGGTAAGTACGTACCGTTCGACAACATCGACGTGTACTCCGCGATTTGCCGTTCGCTGGGCTTCGAGGGATCTGAGGAAGCCGACGGCCGGTTCCGAGGGATCAAGGCGACCTCGCCGATGATCAGAGAGAACTACCCCGGCGTCAAGTTCGACACGGAGTTCCTCAAAGAGTCCACATTCTCGGAGTTCTACGAGAACTGGACCTAAGCGTAGGCGGTCGAGATCGAGATGATCAGCATGATTTTCCGTTGAATCTTCTTTTCGTAATTGAGCTGAGGTGGTTTTGCAAACTCTAAGCGTGACTGAATATGATACATAGATATGACAATGGGCCAAATTAGACATGTGCATTGCGCAACATAATTACTTTAAAAAAATAATAAAAACATTAAAAAAAGGGGGTGAAACGTCTCTCGTGTCGTGTGATCATGACTGCATCCGCTGCTTTAATCTGTGGTACGCCTCTACGGCCGAGCTTGGCGGTTTGCGCAGGCTCCATCGTGAGCTGAGCACTGCCTCTGCTTTCTTCAGCTCGTTGCTGGGGCACCTATTATACAGGACTCTGGCCAGGTATCGTAGCCAGAGCACGTTCGTGGCGGGCACGAAGCCCGCGGGGTCCTTGACAACCTCTCGCATCTGCGCAAGCACAGGTAGCCTCAGCCGGTAGAACCCAGGGTGGTCCAGCGGGGTGTACAGCACCTGAGACGCCCCGTTCTGCGTCGCGGCTAGCCTGGAGAGCTCGCAGTTTACAAGTTTCACGTCGTCGATCTCACCCGTCTTCATCGAGCGCTCAATCAGGACGCTTCCGGGGTGGAGGTTGCGGTGCTCGTACTGGAACGCGATCTCTGCGTCGGAGAGAATCTTGGCGACGCGAAGGATGACATCGACCGCCTCTCGCGGTCGCTGGAAGAGGAAGCCGTCCAAGGTTTTGCCCAATTTGGGCATCATCATGACGCACTGCAGCCGCGACGCGTCGGCTTCCAGCTGCGCCAGGTAGATGTTCTCGTAGTTCAGGAAGCCCGGGGTCTTGCCGCATGACGACAAAATTCTGTGGATTCTCACGGACTGCAGGGCATGGACGGCGCTGTCGTATCGGCACAGATCCACAGTGGTGAAGATCTTGTCCGGGTTGGCCGCACGCATCTCGGCGAAGTCTAGGCTTGTTTCCACCTGTCCCGACCGGGAGATCTTCACAAACTCCTCGGCGAGGCGCTGCTCCGCCTCGGAGTACAGCTCGGCTTGGCCGCTGTAGGCATTGATGCTCATCATGGAGGGGCTGTGCTTGAGTTTGTTGCGCACCTTCTCATGACTGCTTGGATCGAGCGTGGGCTGTGATATGACAATTGGGCGCTCGCAGTCTCCTGAGGAGTTTCGGCGGCCCGTCAGTGCCCTCAGCGAAAGCAGCGACGTGCTCTGCCGGATCTTCGGAGATTTCCCGCGCGGGCCCTGCAGGTCGGCGCCATTGCTGTGCTTAGCGGCCGGACCGCCTAGCTGTGGAAGGAAAGCGTTTTCTTTATTCGTTTCGAGTGATTTAAGCATCCACAGCGACAGCTCGGCGCCAGATCAGCCTGCTCGGTAAATGCGAATTACAAGGGGCGAGTGAGAGTTGCGCGGTGCCTCATGCGGCTCGAGATGCCCTCTGTTTATTTACACAGGGACGCGCGTGGGGCTGGGAAGGGACTCCTCTTGGGAAGGGCTAGGTCCGATTTTATCTGGCGTCAGGGTTCGCGCCTATCTACACGATAATACTACGAGCGGTAGACATCATGCGCGTCAACGCTAACCTGATGTTGACGTCTGCGTTCCGCGTCGTAGCTAAAAATAAAACACAAGGAGGTTTTTGGAACTGGCAGCTCCACCTCAATGACGTCGCACGAAGATTACATTAGACTCATGCACGTAAATAGTGCCTGTCGGTCATCACAAACAAGCAGACATTTACAATTAAAACCCCGAATTGAGCCGGCGTGACTTACATGGAGTTCTATATGTGTAGTTGAGAGTATGTGAGTGTGTGTAATAATGCGGGGTTTCACAGCTTGGCGCTGGCGCTCGACATCCAGCCGAACTTTAGCTCCTTGTCCTTTCCAGGATCTATGAGCACGTTGATGACGGCGACTTGGTCGGCCTTGAGCGCCTCGATGGTGGCCTCTTTCACCTCTTCGAGCGTGCTCGCGCAGAAGCCCAGCGCGCCTAAGCTGCGCGCTAGCAGGTGGTAGTCTGTTTGCAGCCCCAGTGCTGTTGAGGGCAGCTGCTCCGACTTGCTGTGCTTTGTTTGGTCGTACAGCACTGGGTCGGCTCCGTGGTACACCCCGGAGTTGTTCATGACGTAGATGATCATGGGGAGGTGGCTGCGAACCGCGGTCTCGACCTCCATGGCGGAGAACCCGAAGGCGGAGTCTCCCTCCACCGCAACCACGACGGACTCGGGCTCCGCCACCTTGGCACAGATCGCGTAGCCCATGCCTACGCCCATAGTGGCGTTCGTGCCTGCGTCCAGCCGGGTGCGCGGGTCTTGCAAGGGGAAGCTGGTGCGGCTGATGTCCATGGTGTTGGCGCCCTCGCTCACGTAGACCATCTTGCGTTTCGTGTGCATGGCCAGCGTTTCGCGTATCACCTTGTACACAGGCTGGTACTGCAGCTCCTGGCCATGCTTCTGGATCTCGAGAGACTGCGCCTTGGACTCGTTGGATAGCATTTTGTCGATGACGGGCTGCGGGGTGCTAGGAGTGTGCCACCCGCCTAGAGCGCTGGAAAGCTGGTCAGCCACCAGCGAGACATCGCCCTGGATGCCGAGGTAGCGCGGGCCGAACGAGCTGCCGTGCAGCTCTTCTCCAACTATGTCGATGTGTATCACCTTGACGTCAGCGCGGAACTTGGGAGCCGCGCCGAAGTGGAGGATCCAGTTCAGGCGCGCGCCCATGACCAGAATGACGTCCGCGTTCTTCAGCGCCGCTGACCGCGCGGCGCTCAGGTTCTGGCGGTTGTCGTCAGAAATGACTCCCTTCCCCATTGGGGTCGGGATGAACGCAAGGCCCGTGGCCTCCTGCAGATGGCGGACGTTCTGCTCGGCTCGGCCCAGCGCGCATCCTTTGCCCACAATCAGCAGCGGGAACTTCGCCTCCTTCAGCGTCAGCGCCGCGGCGGAGATGCGTTGCGGGTCTGCGAGCGACCGTGGCGGCTGCTGCAGCGGCAGCAGATGGTACTTGTTGACATCGAAGTTGTCGACGCGCGCCTGGATGAGATCAGCCGGCAGGTCGATGTAGGCGGTTCCCGGCTTGCCGTACGAGCTGACCTTGTACGCCTGCTCGACTAGCCGCGGCAGAGTGTGGATGGAGGACGGCTGCTCGGCGAACTTCGCGCCCGCGGCGCGCACCAGACTGACCTGGTCCATCTGCTGGAAAGCGCCCATCCCCCTCAGCGAGGTCTCGGCCGATCCTGCCAGCAGCAGAAGAGGGAACCGGTTGGCATTGGCGTTCTCCACGCCCGCGAGCGCGTGGACCACGCCCGGCCCGCCGACCACGAGCGAGACTCCGGGCAGTCCGGTCAGGTAGCCGTAGATCGACGCCGCGTACACGGCGCTCTGCTCGTTGCGGAACGTCAGAACCCGTATGTCATGCCTGATGCAGGCCTCGGCCACCTCGATAACGGGGATCCCCACAATGGCGAACAGGTGCTTGATACCAAGCCCCTTGAGCGATTGCGCTATGATATCTGCGCCGCTGCTCTCGCCCATCTATGTTTCAGTCCAAATTTGGCTGCAGCTTTTAGTGCTTGTAAATTTTTGGCGCTTCTGAGCTGTCGCTTTATCGAAAAAGCCGTTGGGGGTTGTAAGCCACGCAGGGCCCTATCTATATATAATGGGTATGTATGGCGCGCATACGGTTGCGGGTTCTCGCGCAGGAGCCCGCCGCACCCAGTCGAACGGCGCACGGATTTGAGGACTGTGTAACCTAACCGCTAATCCGGAGGCCGGTGGAGAACGCAGGTGCGTCTCAGTGTGTGGCACCCCGGCGGACAAGCGAGCGGACAAGCGAGCGGACGACCGAGTGGACGACCGAGCGGAATCTAGGCGGCGGCGGTCGCGGGGATTGCGTCGAACCAGTATAGCCTGCGCGCAGGCTTCAAATTAGAGCATGGTCAAGCTTGGGACCGTGCTGTGGATCGCGCTCTTCCAGCTATCGCTGGTCCTGGCCAACGTGGAATCGATACTTGTCGAGGTCACGCACAACGCGAACGCGGGCCTGGCGCTGCTCCCTTCTCTGAGGCCTCTGGAGCCCTTTAGAACCAATTTCGAGTTCGATCGTCACTCGAAATTCCAGGAGCAGGTCTTCCCCCTGCAGCACCTCGCATCCGGACGTTACCTCCTCCGGCTCAACTGGCCTGCCTGCTACCCAATGGACGTTTCGCTGGCCTACGACACGCACACCCAAACAGTCACGGTGCTGGGCAGCCAGGCAGGATACGTCGAGCTGACCGATCTGGGGAAGCAGCCGCGAGTCGTGCCCTGCGAGATCATTCTGAGCCCTATGAAGTATCAATTCATTCCGGAAGACGTCATCCCTATGATACAGAGTGTGTCGCTTGCGGCGCTTGTTGCACTTGTTTTCTCAGCAACGTTTTACAAACTACTAAAATGAGGCAACAGCGAGATACAGCTCCACGGGAATTGCGCAGTGTCCGTGCGCGTCCCCTAAAAAACGCTGATGGACGCGCACTCTCTATGAATTTTCTAAAAATTGTGTTTAAATCTATATCTAGTTTCAAGGGAACGAGCCCTTCTCAGGCCCAAAGTAGCCCGGCTCGAGCGGAACCGCTGTCAGAGGCATGCCCCTCGCATCGCCCACTTCGTATGGAATGCTGTTGCCCCACCAGTCCAGGGAGACGTTTTTCCGGTACTGCGTGCCAAAGAATATGATCAGTCCCGCGTAGGCTACACCGACGTCCATTGCGTGCGCAAAGGTGTACGCGTACTTTTGCCACCACATGGGGTAGCGATTCTTCACCCAGTGGTTGAAAAGTATGTTCACGTAGATCACCCCTATAACGTACTGGAGCGAGTTCGGAGCCCAATTGACTCCGGTCAGTATTGCCATTTCGTGGATGCCGTGCAGGGCCCAGTTCAGCTTGTTGGTGTACCGCGGCACGTATTTTCTTGCCAGCCAGAACGGCAGGGGATACAGCGCCCCGGCAAGGAAGCACCATGGAAGCGCTTTGTACATGCCCCCAAAGAGCCGGCGAGGGCCGATGGCGCCCCACTGGATGGCGGCGTTGAAAAAGCTGCGCTGATGCATGCAGTTGAACTTCTCCTTGTTGAGCGGGTCGCACAGATCAGGGATCCCGCTCGGCGAAACAACCCAGTATGCCAGCAAAGCCTTGACGACCACGCTCGCCATGACCGAGCAGATTTGGGCCCGGAACAATGCTCGCGGAGCGATGCCTGTATAGTGCGCCTCCACCTGATTCGTGATAAAATTACAGGATTGTGAAAAAAAATTCGACGCAAACACCTTGGAGACCATCAGTGCGTTGGGGTTGCCTGGCAGGGCCAGCCCAATGATCAGCTCGAACAGCACATTGATCTCCATGCTGATAGATGTGGTCGCGTGCAGGATCCCGAAGGGGACGCAGAACAGCGCAGAGAGCCCGATGGCAAAGAAGATGGTCCACACGGGCGTCTGCGTGAATTTGTAGACTTCGACGGTGACAATGGCGATGCCTATTGCTATGCACATGACGAGTATAAAGCACCACTCTGGCACCTCTTTGTACTTGCGCTGCGCACGCGCGAATCTGTCCTTGTGAGAGCTCAACCCCCCGTCGCCCCCGTCTTTCCAGGTGCTCATGAAGCTCTGCCCAAACATCTTCAATGAATGGTGGATCGGCTTTCTGTAGTTCAGCAGAGTGTAAACCATCATTCCCGAGTAAAGCATGAGGGCGCCGCCCTGGTTGACCAGCACTCCTGCGCTCCAGAACGGCGGAGAGTATTGCTGGTACCGAGTCTCGTCCAGTTTGAGCTTACTCGAGTCCAAGACCTTGTCGACCCTCCAGGGCTTCGCGTTATTGTCGTACAGTGTTGTGGTATTTATGGGCAAGTAGGATGTCCAGCTGGTATTGCAGTACCACATGGCTATCAAAGCAAGCATGCTAAGGAAAGTGCCAGAGCTGCCCATGACTTGCGCGAAGACTGGAGTTGTGATTGAGATCGCCCCTATGTTGTTCCAGTCAAAGGTGTTGATGGGGTTCAGCGAGAGGCCATTGATGCACCCAGTGATTGCCTGAAGGTGGACATTGTGGGGCGCCAGCCAGGCAGGCCAGTCAAAGTAACTGAGAGCCTCGAAAAGGTAGTTCGTGACCCAGTACCACGCAAAGCTTACGAGCATGAACACCCCAAAGAACTCCGCTCCCTTCAATCGCCATCCGTATACCGAGGTCCGCGCCTCGGGAGACACGAGAACTCTGTTCACGTTGATCGATGGCAAGATGTTGTACCATACGCATCGCGTGGGGTACACGAGGAATTGTCTCATGATTCCTGCAATTCCAAAGCCCATGAAATTTGAGGAGCATATAAGCAGAAAAATGTACCCAAAGCTCTTGGCGGCATCGATATTCAGGAAATGGGGGTTGCTCTGGGCAACCACCGCGCGCATGGCATACGGAGACCCTACACCGACCTTCATGGCCAGCGTAGCTAGCATCTGCTCCTTGAACGTCCAGTGGCCTGGCTTGTTGATGTAAAAACGTTTACCGCGGAACCATGGTATGTACAGGGTGGGCAGCTTTGCGAACAGCTTCCCCGTAGCGGCCAGCATAACTAAAATTGACCCGGAGTCTAAGCTGATGCTGGGGAACCTCGTGCTGAAAAACGTGTCCAGCGCCGCCCCGAGGCACGCCCACAGGGTGCCAATAAAATACACGCGAAAGGTTTCGTATTCTTCCCCCTTCTCTTCTATAGGTCTCGTGGCGGATCGCACCTCCGAGTAGATCGACCAGTCGTGAATAAGGAATGCCTCGAACTTGAGGTTGTAGTCGGAGCAGTAGTTCAGGCTGCCGTCTTCAAAATCATCGACCAGCCCCTGCAGCGCCTCTACTTTGCCGTGGGGCAGGCACGGGTCGCCGTCGTGCTCCCTGATAGCGGTCCTGAGAATCTCGGCGGCCTCTTCAGCTGATCGCGAAGTAATATGTTCGTGGTGTAAGCGGATGTCGGTCTTTGCGATGGTGGCATACTCCTGGATCAAGTCCAGGGAGCAGACCTCAAAAGCGTTTTGGTAAGAGTCACCTAGTTCTAACTGGGACTCATCGTAGAACGGATCCTCTTTGCTTTTCGCGGTACGGTCACTAGGCCCGCTGCTGGCAACTGATGCCGACGAGCTCGAGGGCGTGCTCCGCGACAGTCTTCTGATGCGAGTCATCGCTCCCTTCTTCCGCGAGTCCTCGGGCATAGTGAAGCAGCGCCGTTTTGGTTCAAATCTCCCGACAGAGCGGCAAACACGGAGATACAAGAGTTTAGAATGCTCAGAGTCTTGGGCGCATATGTACGAGATGCTCTTTATCAAACTTTAGTTCGCATGTAGCCCGCGCGAAACTCGGCTGGTGCACTCTTGCAGATTCGTCCTTGTCTCAGCGACATCGCTGGACTGAGCAACTAATCTTAGAGAATGCTTCTATGTACATTTTTGATGATGGGCTGAGTCTAGCTTTGATGAGCTCGCGCTGCCCAATCGTGCTCTGTATTCCGCTCATACCGGAAAATCTCAGATTAGGTTGAGCTCTGCACGTTCTTCCCAGCCCCCTCCTCTTCTCCAGCCAGTAACGATGCGGGAAATCTGGATCTAGGGAGAAGAGCAACAGAAGGAAGGAAGGCAGCCCTGCCTCCGGGTCCGCTCTCAGCACGGCACTTGCCCGAAGCCTCTAATGAAGCCGGTAGCGTCCCGAATATTGGTCAGGCCGCACAGGTACATAACTAGGCGCTCGAAGCCCAGGCCGTAGCCGCCGTGCGGGAACGTGCCGTACTTGCGAAGATCGAGGTACCAGCTCAGCGATTGTGGGTCCATGCCCATCTTTGCCATACGGTCCTTGAGCTGCGCGTAGCTATCCTCGCGCATTGACCCGCCCACGATCTCGCCGACCTCTGGATAGAGGACATCGAAGCACGAGACTGTGGGTCGGCCGTCGCTGCCCGGGGCGTGCTCGTTGAGCTTCATGTAGAACGGCTTGATCTGCTCGGGGTAGTCCGTCACGACAACGGGCCCGCGAACGATCTCGTTGGCCAGGAACTTCTCGTGCTCAGACGGCAGGTCGGCGCCCCATTGCAAGGCCTCGACGCCAGCGGCGCCCTTGCGGCGACTGCGCGAGTTATTGAGCAGGTCCAGAGCTTCCGTGTAGGTCATGGTGGTCCACGGCTTTCGCGCGAGCTTCCAGCGGTTTTCGAGGGCCAGGCGGTCCTCCTTGGACCACTTCGACTGCAGCAGGCTCTCCGCCATCGCGGACTCCACGGCGGGCACCATGGAGGCGACCATCTGCTCGCAGTACGCGGTCAGCTCCGAGAGGCTGTCGAGGAAGCCGAGCTCCGCCTCGATCATCCAGAACTCGGAGAGATGGCGGTTTGTGTCTGAGGCCTCTGCGCGGAACGCCGGCGTGAAGTTCCAGACGCGGGCGAGCGACGCGGCGTAGACCTCGAGGTGGAGCTGCGACGACACGGTCAGGAACGCGGGCCGGCCGAAGAACTCGGGGCCCTTGGCGATTTCGAAGACCTCCCCCGCGCCCTCGCAGTCGCTCGACGTGATCACCGGCGAATTCACCTGGACGGTCTCGTGTTCGGCGAAGAAGCGCTGCGCCTGCTGCAGCGCCCAGCTGCGGTACTGCAGCACCTGCGCGGCCTGGCGCGTCTTCCAGCGCAGGTGGGGCAGCTGCCGGAGAAACTCGCGCGAGTGGTACTTCTTCTGCAGCGGGTAGTCGTCCGGCGCGCCGCCCAGCACGCGCAGGCGCGCGGCCTGCAGCTCCACGGCCTGGCTGCCGCGCGACTCGACGAGCCGGCCGGAGACCCGGACGCAGGCGCCCGTGCTGAGCGCGTCGGCGTCGGCCGGGTTCTCGAACACGACGTTCAGCGGGCGCGGGCTCGAGCCGTCCGAGACGTCGGCGAACGCGACGTTCTTCATGCGCCGCACGCTCTGCACCCACCCGTCGACCGTGGCGTCCGACCCGGCCTTAGCATGCTTGAGCAGGGACGTGATGAGGGGCCGCATGCGTCTTCGAGAAGTGGTGGCCAACGGGGGAGGAAGAGTCTGTCGCAGCGACTCGCGCTCTCCAACGGCTTTTTTCTGTCCCGGAAGATATCCACTCCCCCTGCCCGCAGCCACTGCCACTGCAGCGCCCAGCGGTGTCACACGCGCGCGAGTGTGCGCGCTCTTGGGAAGAAGAGGACCCTTTCCCCCTTACAACGCGCGCACGCCCAGGAGGCCCCAGCTCGCCATAGCGTCAGGCTGAAACGGGCGTGGAGCAGTGGTGGGGGGGGAGGCGTCGGAGGAGGGGGTGCCCAAGCGTTGGGACGGAAGGGCCCGCAGAAGAGGCGTCAAGGGCGAGGGTGTGCCTCAGCGCGCGCGGCAGCGACCTAGCCCTCAGCTTATGATGGGAGCTGGCCGGCCACAACGGCCAAGCAGCCTACCGCCACAGCCTGCGCACACACCAACTGATAAGGTTCTGAGCGCTGAGTTGTGCTTTGCTACGCCCGAAGAACTGCATGTCGGTCAACAATTGGGTGATTGTGGACGCGAGCGACAAGTCTGTCAGCCAGAAGTCCATCAACGAGGACGCCATGTCCGACCACGAGCTCGACGCGCCGCTGTCGGACCTCATTGAGAAGCAGCGGCGCCTCAGCCAGATCGTGACGGAGCCCGACGCGGCGCCCGCCGCCAAACCTGCATCGCCCGCGGCGCCGGAGCCTGCGCCGGCGCCGTGGTCGCCCTGGCGCTGGTTCGTCCTGATCTCCACGACGGGCCTGCTCGTCTTCTACCTCCTCTTCTGACGCCGCTGCGGCCCGCCCAGAGGAGGGCACTCGCATCTCATAAATACGTCCGCGCGTTGCAAGATAGCAGGCGTGAGTGTATGTATTATCGTATTTATTGCTCACTTTTATTTAAGTGCGGGCCGCCGGGGCGCAACCTCAATTGGGGTACGCGCGGGCGCGACCTCACGGGCGTGCAGCCCGTGCAGCCTCAATTGAGTGCCACGTCGGCCTGCGATCGGGATTCGTTCCGTGCTAGTCCCGTTCTGGTTCCGTTCTGGCTCCATTCTGGCTCCGTTCTGGCTCCGTCCCGGCTCCGTTCCATCCTCAGTGAACCCCACGTGGCGCTTGCGGCGCCATTGCGCCGTCGTGCGCAGCGCTCTGCAGCTGTGCAGCCGCTGTGCTCACGGCTTGCACCGGCCCGTGTAGCGCGGGTAGAGCGTGCACTCGCGCACGGTGAACCGGTTGCAGATCCACGCGAGCACGCGCTCGAGGCCGAGCCCGTAGCCGCCGTGCGGGAAGGTGCCGTACTTGCGCAGGTCGATGAACCAGTAGTACGGGGCCGGGTCGATGTTCTCGCGCTTGAACGCGGCCATGAGCTCGTCGTGGTCGTCGATGCGCATCGAGCCGCCGACGACCTCGCCGACGTTCGGCATGAGGCAGTCGACGCTCAGCGTGACGCGCGGGTCCGCGGGGTCCTTCGGCATGTAGAAGCTCTTGATCTCGACGGGGAAGTGCGTGAGGAAGATGGGCTCGTTGATGGTGTCCGTCATGTGGCGCTCCTCGGCCTCGGAGATGTCGTCGCCGAACTTGAACGGCGCGCCGGTGTCGCCGTTCGGGACGTTGTGCTCGTTGAGCCACGCGATCGCGTCCGTGTAGCGCATGCGGCGGAAGGGCGTCTTCGGCGGCTGGAAGCCCGGGTTCAGGAACTCGATGAGCTCGCGCGTCGGCTTGTCCGCGAGCACGCGGTTCACGACGCCGACGATGAGGCGCTCGAGGTGGTCGAGCAGGTCGTCGAACGACAGGAAGCCCAGCTCGGCCTCGACGTGCGTGTACTCGCTCAGGTGGCGCCGCGTCTTCGAGCGCTCCGCGCGGAACGACTCCTGGATGCAGTAGCAGTCGCCCATCGCCGGCACCACCGTCTCGAGGTAGAGCTGCGACGACTGCGTGAGGTACGCGGGCTCGCCGTAGTAGTCGAACTCGAAGAGCGTGGAGCCGCCCTCGACCATCGACTGCACCATGCACGGCGGCGTGACCTCAACAAGCTCCTCGTGCTTGAACTCGGCGCGCAGCGCCTCGAGGAGCGCCGCGCGCACCTTCAGCACGGCGCTCAGCGTGTCGCCGCGCAGCGTCAGGTGCCGGTTGTCCATCAGGAACGACGGGCCGGCCTCCTCGGACGTGCGGTTGTTGAACGCCGCGTCGCCGCCCGGCGCCAGGCCGAACACGCGGTAGTAGTCCGCAACGAGCTCGTGGCCGCCCGGCGCCGTCTTGCCCTCGGGCAGCGCCTTCAGCTCGCCCTTGATCTCGACGGTGGACTCGACCGTCAGCTGCGCCGTCTGGTACGCGTTGGCAAGATCGCCGCTCAGCACGCACTGCAGCAGCCCCGTGCCGTCGCGCAGCACGATGAACACGAGGCCCTTCTGCGAGCGCAGGCGGTGGATCCACCCGGAGACGCGCACGCGCTGGCCGCGCAGCGGCGCGGCGTGCCGGATCTTCGTGGCCGCGGCCGGCGCGCCCGAGTCCGCGATCGTGATCGACTTTGACGCCTCGACGCGCGCGCGCTCCTGCGCCTCCTGCGCCGCGCGGTCCTGCTCGGCCTTCGCCGACTTCGCGGCCTTCTTCTCGAGCCCGTCGGCGTTCTTCTTCGTCTTCTTCAGCGCGCTCGGCGAGATGAGCTCGTAGCCCTCGGCGCCGTCCGTCTTCTTGAAGATGTGCAGCTGCTCGCTGTGCGTCTTCCAGAAGGCGTACGCGGACGTCGCGAAGGGCCGCTCGGCGGTGCCGGGCGTCTCCGGCCTGTCCGCGCCGCGCGTCTCGTCCACGTAGACCTTCTCGTCGACCGAAAGCGCCGCCGTCTGTGCCTCTAGCGACATAGTTGAAGTTTGCTGAGTAACTGGCGCGGCTCGCGCGCTCGACACGCCTCAACCTCAACGCGAGGGCCACACAACGTTGAGTCACCGGCCAACCCTAGTGTGGGACACGCACGCGGCGGCGTCCACAGGGTCTGCTCGCAGGGTCTGACCGCAGGGTCGGCCCGCGGCGGCCCACGCACGCTTGGTCGAGCAAAGAAGAGTTTTGGCGCTCACCTTTAGTGAGTCGCTGCCGAATTATTGACTGTCGCAGGTCAGACGTGTACGCAATTTGATGGCGGAGCTTCTCGAGGAGCCCGGCACGTGCAGCCAAGCTCGAACATACACTTGGTGAGATGTTGGCTCGGCCGTTGCAGCAGCACCTTTGCCGCCCGGGACGTGACAGCGTCAGGGTGCTGCAAACTCTGCATCCCGGCTACGACGGCCGTCGTTTGGCCCTCAAGGGCTCTGCAGTCAGGGCAGCGGCCATGCAGCGCCAGCGCCCTAGGGTTGCCGGTTATCTTATCGCGGCAGCGTTCGGCCTGAGTCACAGACTGGCACTCCACGAGCATGCGAATGCCGCACGCGAGCAAGGCGCAACTGCGGGCTCGCAGTCGCCGTTGTGGCGTCAGCGCACCGGCATCGCATTGCTTGGATGCCCTCGCGTGGGCTGAACCCTCCCTCTCTTTCTCTGTATGCCATCCCGCGCCCCACTGGACTATTGATAGCAAACAGAGGACGCGCATACTACACTAAACTAGGTGAAAATAATAGCTGCTAGATTGCTCACATAACTGAAAACTCCAGCCTGACAGCGTAGGTGGGGCGCGCGGCGGCGCGAGTAGTGGTGCGAGAACATCGCCGGCGTCGCTGTGCAACCCTAGCCGGCCCAAACTCATAAAATCTACGCGTGGCCCGGGAAGAGAAAAAAAATCAAATCGCATGTCTTTGGAAAACAAGACCGAGGAGCTGAACATCGCGGACCCTGGCAGCAGCCAGGCCAAGCCGGCGAAGGCGCCGAAGCAGCCGAAGCAGCCCAAGCAGCCAAAGCAGCCGAAGGCCGCGGCGGCCGCGGGCGCCAAGAAGGCGAGCGGCGAGCCCATCATCGGCATCACAGCCGACAAGGAGACGGATTTCCCGAGCTGGTACCAGCAGATCGTCACGAAGTCGGAGCTGCTCGACTACTACGACGTGAGCGGCTGCTACATCCTGCGGCCGGCCTCCTACAACGTGTGGGAGAAGATCCAGCAGTACTTCGACGCCAAGATCAAGGCGCTGGGCGTCCAGAACGCGTACTTCCCGATGTTCGTGAGCAGCCGCGTGCTCGAGAAGGAGAAAGACCACGTCGAGGGCTTCGCGCCCGAGGTCGCGTGGGTCACGCGCGCGGGCTCGTCCGAGCTCGAGGAGCCCGTCGCCATCCGCCCCACGTCGGAAACCGTCATGTACCCGTACTACGCGAAGTGGATCCAGAGCCACCGCGACCTGCCCCTGAAGCTGAACCAGTGGAACTCAGTCGTGCGCTGGGAGTTCAAGCACCCGCAGCCGTTCCTGCGCACGCGCGAGTTTCTGTGGCAGGAGGGGCACACGGCCCACCTCACGCGCGCCGGCGCCGAGGAGGAGGTCCACCAGATCTGCCAGTACTACCACGACGTGTACGCGGAGCTCCTTGCCGTGCCCACCATCAAGGGCCAGAAGACCGCAAACGAGAAGTTTGCGGGGTCCTTCTACTCTATTAGCTGCGAGGGGTACATCCCGAGCACGGGCCGCGGCATCCAGGGCGCAACGTCGCACTGCCTCGGCCAGAACTTCAGCAAGATGTTCAACATCTCTGTCGAGGACCCGGATGGCGGCGCCGACAAGCTGTACGTCTGGCAAAACTCGTGGGGGCTGTCCACGCGCTCCATCGGCGTCATGATCATGGTCCATTCAGACAACAAGGGCCTCGTACTGCCGCCACGCGTCGCGCAAACGCAGGTCGTCGTGATCGCCGTCGGGCTAACTAAGAACACGGCCGAGGACGTCCGCGAGAAAATCAAGGCGACGTGCAAGGCCGTCGAGGCCGATCTCGCCAAGGCTGGCGTGCGTGCTACAGGCGACTACCGTGACAACTACACGCCCGGGTTCAAGTTCGCCGACGCCGAGCTCAAGGGCATCCCCTTGCGCCTCGAGATCGGGCCGAAGGACGTCGAGAAGGGCTCGTGCGTCGCCGTGAAGCGCTACAACGGCGAGAAGCTGTTCCTTCCGCTCGCCGAGATCGGCACGCGTGTGCCCGAGGTGCTCGACGACATCCACGACGGCCTCTACAAGAACGCGAAGGATGCGTTCGACAGCCACATCGTGAAGGTCACTAAGGTCGAGGATATGATCAAGCCGCTCAACGAGAAGAACGTGCTGCTCGCGCCGTTCTGCGGCGACCCGGAGTGCGAGGAGCAGATCAAGGCCGCAACTACGCGCCAGGCGACGAACGATGGCGCTCCCGTCGACGAGAAGGCCCCGTCCATGGGCGCCAAGTCGCTCTGCACGCCCTTCGAGCAGCCGGATCTCCCCGAGGGAACGAAGTGCGTCAACTCATGCCGCCCGGCGAAGCACTGGACGCTGTTCGGCCGCTCGTACTAATACCATACATAAAGTAATGCATTTTTTGTGCCAATTGCTCTAGAAATAGTCCATCTTTGACCGTCGAGCAGAGCTGCTGCGCCAGCTTAAATACACATCTGTTGTAAACTAAGAGCTCCACTTCGTGTATTTGGAGGTACAAAAAATGGTATATTCCAGCACCAGGATTCGAGCCTAGACCTCGCTTGCATAAAAATCGACTCGTCCTTGCCATTGGACCTTGAGATATGAATTTTAGGGAGTTTTCGACGCGTGAGCGCCAAAGGGAGACCCCCAAGCGTGGCCTTGCCATTAAACTATGTCGACTTGAATTACGACAAATTAGAAGCACGCCCTATAAAGTGCATGCACAACTCGTCAGGGAGTGCGTTACGCTTGCGCGGCTTTTAACTCAAAGCCTACCAGTCTCCTTCAGACCTACATTCTCCAAGTTTCGAACAAGCAAAAATAAATTTACTCCGATACTGGGAATTGAACCCAGATCTTGTCGGTGAGAGCGACACGTCCTAGCCATTAGACTATATCGGATGTGCTGTGTACCTTGGTGCTAGTGTTGCAGCCTGCCTGTGTTTTTCGATTGAGCAATTTTTCATATAAGTAAACTAAATAGTAAAGGGCGGCGCGTAGCACTGGAACGCCAGCCTGCGGCTGCCCGTATACTGCCCGCAATACTGGTCACAGAATCCGACAAAAAGATATATTTACTCCGATACTGGGAATTGAACCCAGATCTTGTCGGTGAGAGCGACACGTCCTAGCCATTAGACTATATCGGATGATTAGTGAGGTCCCGTTCACCTGGAGGCTACTCGTGGGCAGCTTTTAAATAGCCTGTTCACGACACAAAAAATAACTCCGATACTGGGAATTGAACCCAGATCTTGTCGGTGAGAGCGACACGTCCTAGCCATTAGACTATATCGGATGCTGTATACCATCCAAGCTGGGCGACTATACATACACCACACAACAGAACAGTAACAAGTCAGGGTGGTACTTGGCGCACAGACGCAAACTAATCTTAAGGCTCTGATTATTACTGGTGTGAGCAGTGGGGAGTGAGCATAGCGCGGCCGAAGCCTGCTTTGATCACACGCGAAACCTCACTTTGTATGCGTGACGCTACCGCAGCGGATGAGGAGCCTTTTGGTTGTCAGAGTGCACTCAATTTAGGCGAGGCACCTTAAGCATTCGTAAACACAGAGTCTGGCGGTTCATCAACCCCACGAGACGATCTTCTATTCACGTGATTTATTCCCAATGCAGACAAGTCAACCCGGTAGATCCTGGTTGAGTATGGCAGCGGCGCGGGAGCGGCACATCAGGACACACTGCGCTGGAAAGTGACCTGCCTAGTAGCAACTTTATGCATCGAATGTTTGTGCATGGGGCGGCGCGTCGCCTATCGACGATTGTTCTGGTGACTCATCAAGCTTTGGCCGGCCATCGTTGACTCAGTGGGAACCCTGCGTGAACATGGTCTTAGGGTGTAGATCTGTTACTGCGTCCGTTACTGCGTCTGTTACTGCGTCTGTTACTGCGTCTGTTGCTGCATCCGGGAATTCTTCAGCTATAATCGTAGCCGATGACTACAATATAGATCCCCCGACTCTGCAATTTGCATACAGCATTGGGCCCAAATGGCTATACCTTCCGAGGTCCAGCAGAGTGCCCTTCACCTCTTCAAGGCGGTCATCGAGGATCAAGAGGCCTCGCCAGAAGCCGGTGATAAGGAGCGAGACAGCCTTAAGGGGCTACTTGAAAAATACTACGTCACCGTCTCGCGTCGAGCCCTGCCCGCTTTGGCGGACATAGTCACATATGTCACCGACACCCACCGCACCGCTGAACAGCTGAATAGAACTATATACCGATCGTGGTCCGACGTGGTCGAGAGATCGGAAGTGCAGCTCAAGATCGACCAGTGGCTTTATTACTTGACTAAGTATGGCGGAGGCCGGGAGGTTACCCACTCCGCCTCCGAGTTCGACTATTCACAGAATGAGGACGGTGTGTTCATACCTGCGCGCTTCTCTGAGCTCAGAATCGATGGTGTCGACGCGGACTTCGAGTTCGAGTGTATAGACGTCGTCAGCAAGCAGAAGGCGCTGGAAGACGCGCAGTCTCTGCTATGCAGCGGCACGGCGCTAAGCCAAGAGACCATTTTGCGCTGTCTAGTTATATTGGCATGGGCCGATGTTAGAGTCTCGCTCGACCAGGTCCGAAACAGGGAGGTGAGGGCACACATCGTTGCCGACATCATTAAACGAGGCCTCTCAATCCAAGACGCAGATCCTCTAGATGTCATTCGCGCTATGTTCTTCCAGGCCACGGGTAGCCTTCTGGTAATAAAGAGTAAGGTAATGCTCTCGCAGGTGGAAAGCAGCGGTATCAATATCGCCAGAGTGCTGAACGACTACCCGCTGGCCGCGCTTGCTGCGCACTTCAACCGCTTCAGGCCCATATTTATTGCTCTCAAGCGCGCTCATGAGGATAACAGGAAGGTGATAAACAGCATCGCGCGGCTGAGCAAGTCGCACCATCAGCCGCTCGCAGGAAACCCGCTGAACGAGGTGACGCACAAGCTGCTGGAGCCCGCGCAGCTGCACTGGTTGCACAACGCCACAGTAGCCGCGCAAATACGTGCGCTGTACGCGTGCAGACTGGCCATGTACGAGCAGCACGCTTTCCGCTACCAGATCCGCAACGGGAAGATGTGGGTCGAGGAAAAGACGCGGTCCGCGGCCAGCATGGATGTGGCGAGCCAGAACTTCGCAATAATACTGGAGCATCTCCAGCTCACGGTCGGCGAGAAACTCCGTGGAAAGCGCGTCTACATCCCGGCGAACGTGGAGTACGGTCTTCCCCTGTCCGAGAAGCAGATGCTGGGCAACATCCCCTTCAGAACAAAGTTCGCTTGGGACCCCACGCAGAACTTTGCCGTTGGCATTTTCTACAAAGCTGCATACAACTGTGGGATTTTGGATCTGGCGGGGCAGTCCTCTAATGAGGAAACTATCTCGTGGTACACGAAATTCAAAAGTGGATCTTTTGTGCATTCTGGTGACCTGTGTCATCCTGGCGAGGAGGGGGGGGGTCGAGTATCTGCTTTGCAAGGGCATAAAAACAGGCACCGGTGACTGCGCCGCAGATAAGGAGCCCGCTCGCGGCCGTACTCCCGAGGCGGCAGAGGAGACGGTGGACGCAGATGCGACGGCCGGCCCGAAAAGCTCAAGCACGGCGAGCCAGGATGGTGCCCAGCCCGAAGCTGCGGCCGATACCGCAGACGGTGCGACGGCCGGTCCGGCAAGCTCGAGCACGGTGAGCCAGGACGGTGCGGAGCCAGCGACGGCGGCCGATAACGAGGACGAAGAGCTGCGCGTATTCGTGAGCAACAGGACGAGAGAGCGGGACTACCAGTACGACATCATCATCGGCCTTGGCGACGACATTTCCCGCCAGTACATGATGAATCCGGCGAACTTGCTGGCACTTCTGCCGTACAAGCCGGCGACGCTGACAACGCTCGTTGGTCGAATAGTCCGGTCCAAGAAGGGCTCATCGTTTGTGCTGAATCCAGGAGGCCTGAACAACCGGATTACGGCGCTTGGTACGAGCGAGGAGCACGAGGAGCTGGCGGACGCGGCCGCGAAGCACGAGCTCGAGCACGCGCTCACCCTGGCTGAGTTTCTTCAGCTCTTTGGTGCCACGGTTCTGCGCGAGAAGCCGGAGATCATGGACGTCGACTACGATTTGAGCCTGGACAAGATCAGCAGAGAGGTCTTCGCTCTCTTCCTGGGAGCTGATGCCGCTGAAGAGAGGGCCTAGTGCACTCGCCGTGCAGCCTGGCCGCCGTATAAACAAGCCGCTTGTGGGCGGCCGCCTCATAGTGTACGTAAACGACATAGCTGTTCGCGCGCGCGCGCGCGCGCGCGCGCCCGACTGCCTTCTGGCGGCTAACGTCCGCCGGGCCATTTAGCGCCGCGACCTCGCGCTGGACCCTGGCGCCGCAGCGCCGGCGAGCAGCACCCACTCAGTTCTAGCGCTCGTCGCTGTCCGCGCCCTCGGGGAAGCTCGAGACGGCGCGCTGGAGCTCGCGCTGGCGGCTTTCGAGCTGGTTGATAAGCGCGAGCCCGGTTGCGACCTGGGCCGCGAAGTCGCCCTGGAAGGACGCGAAGTCCTGGTTCTGCCTTGCGTGGATCCCCTGGATTTTCAGCAGCATGGAGTTCTGCTGCGTGGCGCTGGACGCAGAGGCCGTGTCGAGCGCCTGCGGGATGAGCAGCGCGTCCGTGACCTGCCACTCCGGGGAGATCGACTGGCACCCGCGGATCTCGCGGCCGGTCTCGTCGAGATCGACCATGACAGAGATGTCGCCTGGCGCGCGCTCGACCGCGTCCATTTCCGGCGAGAACGCGTCGTCCGCGAACACGTAGTGGACCTCGGGGTAGATCGTAGGCGCGCCCGCGCCACCGCGGCGGCCCGGCGGCGCGGCGCCGGGCTCGGCCGGCGAGGCCGCTGCTTCGTCCGTGCAAGGCAGGACGGCGAAGTACTGCTGGTTCTCCATTCAGGCAACGGCTAGACCTGGCAGCGCTTCGGCCCGTGCGTCACCGCAGACGGCAATTGAGCGCTACAATCGGCTGGAAGGCCCCGCTGCGTGACCGGCTTCACGACCCGTCGCCTGTGCGATAGCACGATGTGAGGAGTTCGTTGGTGTGCGCGCGCGCGGTGAGAACAAACGTCAGGAACTCGCTAGGATCGTAAGAGAGCGGCCGCCGTGGTGGTCCGCCGTGGTGTGTGTGGGACAGTGGGATAGGGTTAGTGAGGCGTGTCGCGGGCTGCGTCACGCACGCCCGGGGGCAGGGCCTGGCAGAGAGACTACACACGCACACAGGCGCGGGCGTGCATTTTCGGGCGGCTAGGAAAAACTCACAAACTCAGCACCACAGCGCGAGGATGTTGGACGTGTACGATTTCATCGAGGAGAAGGGCGGCAACCCCGAGGCGATTCGCCAGAGCCAGAAGGCGCGGGGCGACAGCGTGGCGGTCGTGGACGAGATAGTGGAGGAGTACAAGGCGTGGACGAGGACGCGGTTCGACCTCGACGAGCTCAACAAGAAGCAGAACAAGATCCAGAAGGAGATTGGGCAGAAGTTCAAGGCGAAGGAGGACGCGAGCGCGCTGCTCGCCGAGAAGGACGCGGTGCTTGCCGAGAAGAAGCGCACGATCGAGCGCGAGCAGGAGCAGGACCAGCGGCTGCGCGCGAAGGTGAACACGGTGGGCAACATCGTGCACGCGAGCGTGCCTGTGAGCGACGACGAGGCGAACAACGAGCTTGTGCGCGCGTGGGGCGAGCCCGCGATGGAGAAGCCGCGGCTGTCGCACGACGAGGTGCTCACGCGGCTGGACGGCTTCGACGCGGAGCGCGGCGCGAAGCTCGTCGGCCACCGCGGCTACTTCCTGAAGCAGTACGGCGTGTTTCTGAACAACGCGCTGATCCAGTACGGCCTCGACTTCCTCGTGAAGCACGGCTACACGGCGCTGCAGGCGCCCGTGATGATGAACAAGGACGTGATGGCGCGCACGGCGCAGCTGTCGCAGTTCGACGAGGAGCTGTACAAGGTGATCGACGGCAAGGACGAGAAGTACCTGATCGCGACGTCGGAGCAGCCGATCTCGGCGTTCCACTCGAACGAGTGGTTCGAGCAGCCCGAGAAGCAGCTCCCCGTGCGCTACGCCGGCTACTCCTCGTGCTTCCGGCGCGAGGCCGGCAGCCACGGCAAGGACGCGTGGGGCATCTTCCGCGTGCACGAGTTCCAGAAGATCGAGCAGTTCTGCATCACGGAGCCCGAGAACTCGTGGACCGAGTTCGACCGCATGATCGACCTGTCCGAGAAGTTCTACCAGAGCCTCGGCCTCCCGTACCGCGTCGTCGCCATCGTCTCGGGCGAGCTCAACAACGCCGCCGCGAAGAAGTACGACCTCGAGGCGTGGTTCCCGTTCCAGCAGGAGTACAAGGAGCTCGTGTCGTGCTCGAACTGCACCGACTACCAGTCGCGCAACCTCGAGATCCGCTGCGGCATCAAGAAGATGAACGAGCGCACGAAGAAGTACGTGCACTGTCTCAACTCCACGCTGTGCGCGACCGAGCGCGCGCTCTGCTGCATCCTCGAGAACTACCAGACCGAGGACGGGTTCCGCGTGCCCGAGGTGCTGCGCAGGTTCATCCCGGGCGAGCCGGACTTCCTGCCGTTCACCAAGGAGCTCAAGGTCGAGAAGAAGGATAAGAAATAGGCACTCTACATACATAATGGTGGGGGCGGTCCTGAAACGCTTTTTTTTCAAGCAGCACAACATTTTGGCGCCCCACGCGCTGGGTCGTGCATGCGGCGGCTGCCTGCCAGTATGCTGCGTCTCTAGTGCACCGCAGCGGCTGCGCGAGCGCGCTCCAGCAAGAGTGCGCTCCACAAAGGGGGGTTCCAGCTAGTGTGCGTGAGCGCCGTCGTGCGCTCCTGCCGGTCCAGCAACCGCGAAGGCGCCCCTCCCAATTCAGGCCCAGAACGGGCCCAGAATGGGCCCATAATGGGCCACAATGGGGCAGAACGGGGCAGAACGGGCCGGCCGGAATGGCCTTCTGGTGCCTGGCGGCACCGAGCGCTCCTAAACGGCCGCTGCATTACTCTTATCGGCGGGCGCCCCGCGGATCTAGGGTTTCCGCAGGGTGTAGTAACTAGGCTGGCAGCGGGCGAGTGTGAGGCTGATGCAGTTAGGGGGAAGGTGGGTGGGTTTCTCGACGGTGCTGCACCCCGCCAAAGAGCCGCAGTACCTCGCGCCGTCGCCGCCGTGGCAGCCACTGGCCGGCCGGCGGCCCTTTAGAGGCGGGCGCCCGCCTGCCCGTGCGCGCAAACAACGTTTGCCCGGCGGCTAAGCTCTTAATTAAATGGCTAAAACATACATCGCCCTACGCGCGAGGCGCGCCCTTGTTCCGGCCTGATAACGGACCGGCGCCCTCGCCCACGAGGCTCTCGCCAAGCCCAGTTGGCTCCGAAAACGTGCTGCGCTGCCCTGAGGCTCCTGACCTCGACCGCTGTTTGCCATCCGCCATAGGTAGGTAGGGCCACCGACACCGACACACCGCGATCCTCTTTCTTCCCCCCCCCCCCGTTTAGCCTCGCACACCTCCGCGCTTTGATGGCGGCAGACCCAGAAAATGGAATGTCATACTCGGAAATCAGCTCGCTTACTCTGGAGGCCGTGCTGCAGACCGTGATGGTCTGCGTCATCGGCTACTGGGCGTCGCGCCAGGGATACCTGAACCGCTCCGCGCAGAAGGTCATCTCGAACCTCAATGTTATGGTGTTCACGCCGTGCCTCGTGTTCTCCAAAATTGCCTCGCGCCTGAGCGTGAGCGCGCTCATCGACATCTCGATCATCCCCGTCATCTTCGTCGTCAGCACGGGCATCTCGTATCTCTGCGGCCAGCTGTGCAGCCGCTTCTTCAAGTTCAACGAGCGCGAAAGCAACTTCGTCACGGCAATGGCCGTCTTCGGCAACTCGAATAGCGTGCCGGTCTCGCTCTTCCTCAATCTCGCCGCGGGCCTCCCGGCGATGCAGTGGCCCGACATCCCCGACGACAACGCCGACAACGTCGCCTCGCGCGGCCTGCTCTACCTGCTCATCTTCCAGCAGCTCGGCCAGATGCTGCGCTGGTCGTGGGGCTTCAACACGCTGCTGGCGCCGGAGACGGTGCTGCCCGTCGCCACGGCGACGGCGGCGGCGCCTGCGGCCGGCGGTGGCG